>VXBO01009823.1:143986-416286 GCA_013400135.1 Rhinoptilus africanus | reverse complement strand
TCCAGCTGCAATCCTGCCGCGTGTGGTAATTGCAGATTGTGTCGATACAGGGACTGTTCTGAAGGGGAAGCTCAGAGATAAGTTTTAATGGCTAGAGTGATCTTGGGAGCCAATGTTTTCTTCTGACATGCATAAATTAAAGCTGGGAAATCCCATCCTGACAGTCTAATGTAATAATTTTCAGCCCCTGGGCTACATACTTGTTAGAACTACTTTAAGTCAGGATTTTCAGTGTTGCTGAGGGGGAATGCGGAAATTCAGTGAAACAGGGGTGAACTCTTTACGGCACAAGGCACGGAGGCATCACTCCTCTAATGGGGTTTAGGGCCCTAGGAAGAGCCCCCCTGCAGGCACTGGTACCCGGACCAGGGCTCTCCTGCTTCCCTGGTGATCCTACTTCCCTCCTGTCGCTCTCGCCCCGGCCGCGCTGACAGGGGTGTTAGGGCCATCGAGCCGCTGTTCCTGCTTGGAGGGTTGCAGCAGGTTGCTTCAGGCAGAGCTTCAAGGTCTGCATCAGCTTCTGACCCCTCTGCTTCAAATGTATCTGTTTAAGCGCACCCCTCCCTCTCTCTTTTTCTGGTCTCTCTATTTCACCCGGTGAGACCAGAGCAGAAGCAGGATGAGCTGCTAAATTAGAAAAACAGCTGCTGGAAATGATGGGCACCACTGAGCCTAAGGCATCCTCACGGCAGTGCTAACGACCCCACTTTATTACAAATATCCCTACAGCCTTCGATCACTGCACACTGAAGTCAACCAAAGTAATTTAAAAATGGGAGGCTACTTTATTCTTGCCTTCTGGTCAAACCACCATAACACAGGCTTACAGAGCCATGTTGGCTTTTCCTCGCAGGAAAAGCAGTATACTTGTCACAAGCGACACAGTCTTTCTTCATCTCCTACCGGCTGCCTACATGAAAGAGCTGAGCACACAGCCCAAGCTGGGCTTCCAAACAAGCAAAGGAACAGCACTGAGAAATGACCAGCGTCGGCTTACAGCGAAATCTGAAATAAAGCAAAGACAAAGGGGGCCTGCTGGGAATACAGCCGAGCCAATGGCCAAGCATGGGCATGGCAATTGCTCGAGTAAGATGCAGACGACAAAGCCAAGCTCAGGACAACGTGGAGCTCATGCGCGTTTCGGGGTGTACTTTTATCTCATGCTCAGTATTGCGACATTCTAAAATCCTTAGCATCAGGAGTTCATTATAAATATTTAGAAACACTGAATGATAACAGCGGTGAACTTGTTCACGTTGCTAACACATTGGATGTAATTGTACATTAAGCACCAGCAATAAGTTTCCTTTTTGCCAAACAATTATGTCAGCCAAACATCTGGTTGTAGACAACATGGCTTCTGCATCAAACTAATACAGTTCTTATAGACACAGTCACACACATACACAAAATTACATTTCAAGGCTGGATATACTGTTTAATAATGCTACCGCCCCAATTTACTTCAATAGCTGCAGCAGCATTTGTTCGTTGGGTTGTTTTTTGTTCAGAAAAATTAAAGAAAGATTGGCAAACAACGCACATTACTCAGCTGTGTTACCATTTCATAGAGTACTGACTGGAAGACGCTATAAGAATGTGCAGCAGACTTTCTGGGTCCTGTCAGACCATAGAAACATTCCTTACAAAAATACCCTCCCCCTGCAAAGTCAGAATCATTCACTCTTTGAAAGTAAACAAACTAAAAACCAACAATAAAACAAGAGGAAAAATTAGCCCAAAGCATGGTGATTTCCCACAAGAAGAGCATGGCCTCTAAAGTTGCCTTTCCTGGCAGACGCAATCAGGATCAAAGCTAGAACAAAAAGAGTTAACGCTGTCTCAGAAAAAATAAGAACAAGAAAGAAAGCAAAAAAGCCCATGGCTCTTGTGCGGCAATCATCACATCTTTTTTTTCCAGTGATATAAACATCTTTGTTTGTTAGGCACTCCAAGTTCATGTCTCCGATGTTATTCCAACATTTACTCTTCTCAGTGTCTCACTGCCTGTATAATTTTCTTTTAATTAAGACTGGAAACATTCAAGAAAGCTTCTTTGGGTAATGCACTTTGTTTGTGTGTTGTTTCTCATCAGCTGAACTGCATATTACCAAAGAAGGCTGCAGAGAGTATTTCCTGTAATATGAAAAGATTCTGTTGAAGATACAGGGAACACTGCCCTAGAAAGTCTTTTTTTTTTTTTCAGAAACATAAAAAAATTAAAAATAAAAAAAGGAAAAGAAAGAAAAAACGTTCTTCAAGTTGTTGGCACGATGGAGTCCCGCTTGGCCTGTCTCATGAGCTGCGTGTCATCCAGTGCACTATTGCTACCCTGTCTCAGGAAGGATGCTCTTCACCGGACAGACGCCCTCGGTGGCCCCTTGCCCCAGGAGGCCACCTCTTGCCTTGCTCAGAGTGCGCCCATGTGTCGCGTGCTGCAGCACGGTGGCCACTGAGCCCAGCACGCAGCCACCTCCTTGGCAGCATCGGCCTTGGACAGCAACGCTGATCTTCCAGCCATAAACACTTGCAGTAGGAAGAGCCATCTCCAGCCAAATGTCCACAAAAGCTCTGCAGAATGGTCCATACGCATTTTTGTCCTTGTAAGGAGATGTGCTGTTTACAAGAAATACAATTAACCAAAGGAAAAGAAAAGACCCTACTGTACAATATTTACATCTAAAGGCTGGGCCAGTATTTGGTCCATAAAATCAATTAAAAAAAAATTCTTATAGGGAGTGATCCAGTCCTGTAGGATCTGTCCACCATCAGCTGTTGGTAAAGGTCCTTCCAGGGGAGGCCTCGGGCCTGTAGTCATATTTATTCAGTGTACTGGGATAATAGGTTGTCGTGTACACATTGGTTTGCTGCAATGGGTAGAAGTTGGTCCTGTCATCTGGTATCAAATTGTTCTTGTTAAGTGTCTGTAAAAGAGAAGAGGAAATGACAGGCATGGTACTGGTGCCACATAATCACTCTTATCTACCTGCAGACACCTCCCTCTCACCTGCCTTCTCCATCACAGTCTCTGCTGCAGCCACCACCACCTTCCCTCCGGCTGGGAGAGTAAGACGGTACATCGTACTCGCTATGGGGCTAGTCTGCGGGGGACCACAGCTCTTGCCAGGTCTCCTTTGGTGGACCTGTGCTCAGCTACTGCTAGGGCCAGAACCCAGAGCCTTCTCCAGGGACATGGAGTCTCCTGGCAGCTGGCGTGTTGTCTCAACATCATTGTCACACAAAACCATGCTGGGCCTACGCAGAACTTGGTGATTAATGGCAGCGCTCAATCTAGTCTCTTCCAAAATGCTTGTGTTATAGCCTGCATCTCCCTCTCAAACCACTTGCCAAATGGCAGCTTTTTCTCTTTGGAAGAGCAGGTGTGCATTTACCTGATCTCCATCTCCATTGGTAGATATCCAGGTTTGGACCCCCCGATATTAAGTGTGTCACTTCTGTAAGCTACAGTATAAGTAACAAATCATGGTCACTTTTGGAAAAACTAAAATGACTTTAAAAAAATTTAACAACCATGTAACAATTGTTGGCAACAACAACATAAAAAAATGAGAATCACAAATACCCCTTTTACCATAAAAATTTAGAAACAGGGTTTTTCTCCCTCCCCTCTTCCCAGCCCTTCTTTGATTTTTGCAAGAATTGCTATCACTCTTCCCACCAGCAAGCGGATGTCCCCCTTCCCCCCCAGGTGAAAGCCCATTGCTATGCCAGCCGTTACCTACGCACAAGGATTTTGGAAGGGGATGCAATAATTTTATGAAGCTTTCTCCATTATCTTTATAGTCATCTGATTTCTGTGAATTTGGCTGAGGAACATTTATGACAGGTTTTTCAACTAACCCTTGGCTTAAATTTCTTTACACTAGCAAACAGCAGGTACAGCATCCTCACGATCGGGGCACAGCACCGTTAAAGAGGGCATGAGTGGCTCTCCTGTCTGGAGCAGAGCGATGGAGAGGTCTAATGAGGCAACAAGTCCTGGGACCTGATGGTTGTTCTGCCACAACCCAGTGTTCCTGGGGGAACCACTTCACTTCTGTTCCCCCTTGAGACAAACAGCTCATACCCGGGCAAGACGAAATTCAATTAACCAATGCTCAAGCCCATGAAATACCCAGCTCGATTAGCTTTACTTGAGCCATCTAACTTCAGCCACCTAATCGTCAGGCACTGGGGCTCCATCAGCAAGGCGAGGAAAAGTCTTCATGCATGAAGGCAGGAGCAGATGAATATTGCCTTCTGAGGGAGTCCCTGTCCCCCAGCCCTGGCAGCCAGCGGGGTGACCTGCTGACAGTGGGTACCTGACTTTTAGGAGGCTACAGTTATGTGAGGGGGGGTCTTGTCTTGTCCATGTGCCCGCGGCACAGTCAGGGCTTAGCTGTACCCGAACTGTGACTGCCGAAATGATCAGAGCTACCCCTAGGCTCAAAGACAAGACCACGGGCAGTACATTTATCTCCCAATTTGTTTGCAATTTTACTGCATGGGAGGGGGAGAGGAGGAGGAAGAAAAGAAAATGCTTTCTTCTAATCCAATAGCAGGCTCACAGCTGGGAGCTGCAACTCATACAAGCTTCATGCAAGCCATTCGTACAAGGCTTTCCTATGGCAAAAGTACCCTGGCAAAGAAATTGCCTAGTTGCTGAAAAAATTACTCTTTTTTTTTTATTTTGGAAATGAGCACTACCTGAAACACATACATGAAAATTGGAGGTGTCCCAGCCTCCTCCGCGTCTGACTGCCGTCTCTCCCTGCCTGGACTCTCCAAATCGAGCTCATAGCACGTCACTTGTAGGAACCAAGGAGAGAATTTGTATAGGCACGCTCAAAGTGACAAATATTTCCAAGGAACGAGAATTTGTTCCCTTCAATATGGAAGGAAGAAAAGAAATATCATCCTTTGCTCTCAGTCACCCAAAGAAATATTAAACTAGTGCGGGCAACAGACTGCTGCTTTGTGCTGGAGGCTGGGAAACAAGGAAGCCAGGCTCAGTCCTCCGCTTGCTTGCTATGCTTCCTTGGGAAATCCAAGTAACTGCTCTCTGCTTCAGCATCTTCTGATCCAGCTTGATAAAAACAATTGAGAACCCCTGTAAAAATGCACTTTGCTGGGTACTGCCACTGAGTATTTGGGAGAACTGCTCTCTGGTGAACAGCGCAGGTCCTTGTACTGGCTGTGCACGATGACTGCCATTTCCTTTCCGTGTCTCTAGCCCAGGACACCCGCCCCAGGCAGTGTAACCCCACGGACATGGGCTGCCACAGCAGGAGGAAGGGGCTGGTTCCTGCTGTCGTGCTCCCTGGGCTCTCTTGAAGATGGTCCAGCATCCAGGTCACTTTTTGGGATGGTTAAGATTCACAACATGCCATATTACCACAGCTGAAATTTGGTGACATCAAAATCCTGACTTTGGATGGCTCAGGACCATCTCGATCTGAGGACAAGAACCTCAGGACTCTACTTGTTTGGCTTTCAGTTAAAAATCTGTATGAGTTTCAACATGTCCCGCGGTGTTTCAAACTAGCCCCTTACAGCAGACTTAGCATTTAATTAACATGATTTGCATTTTTTTTCTCTCTCTCTTGTCTTACTTTCATATAACATTTAATTAGGAAAAAACCCCGCAACTGCTCCTTTGCTCTTTCTGGTTCTATTTTCGATGGAGGGCTTATATCTTAGGGAAATACCTTATGAAAATGGTTTAGCGGAATTTATAATGCAATTAGCTGCAAAGAATTTGTCTCCAGAAACACTGCAATGGCAGTACAGTCCTAAATCAGCATGATCAATGTGCACTGCCTTAACATTTCCCCACACCAACTTATTGTCTGTCTCATTTTAATAAATAGATTATTAGGTTCCTTGGCACTAGAAATTGGTTGATATTTTGAAGACGGGGAATTAGGCAGCAGTGAATTTTAGAGATGTATATGTACTCATGCATGCACTGCAGGAGACGAGGTGTGCAGTTACATCTCTCTGGGTGGCCTCCCATGCTGTTTTCTCAGAGTTTTAACCCTTGCTGTCCTTCTGCAGTGCTTTGCTGTGACCATACAGAGATGGCCAATGACTGTCCCTTCGGAAGATATTCCCCCAACACTATATGGGTTATGCCATCAAGGTAGGAACCTTCTGACAACTTGAACTCACTGGAGCTATTGTGGGGATGAAAAGAGTTTGCTGCACCCATAGGTCTTCCCACCAATATTTATCAGTCCCAATGGGAAAGGCCAAGAGTCGTCATCACCACATAACTACAGTCAATCACAAAAACTGACACAGACCCAACCCTTGCTCACAGCCCAATTCCTACAAGGGCCTCTTCACCTCAGCCACCTCTGAGACAAGTCCCCAGTACTGCAGTGGCCAAGAAGTGGTTCCTGAAGACAATGCCCAGTAAGTCCTCTCAGAAGGGACAATCCTTTGGTGCTTTTGCAGGGACTTACCTGTGGCTGCAATAACTAAGCTGACTATAGCAGCGCAGTGAGCACTAGAGCTCAGGCAGTCCTCAGCAGAGGTTTCAGAGAAGGAAGAAAAACTTGCCTTTGCTGCCTGAGTCCTTCTGCATGACCATCCTGCACCCTTCAGGGAGATGTGTTCATCATCTGAGCATTCATCAGACCCTCCTGATGACAATTTTCCTAATACTCAGCATGTATTTTCCCCTTCTCGTTGTCTGCTTCCTCCCATATCAAACACTAATGCTTCCTCCTGCCTGCAGCTACAACCTCTTAGGACTGGTTGCTGGGTAAGAAGGATCAGAAAAGACCAAAAGTCAACGCCTACTGCTGAAACATCACTTGGTGCAACATCTCTGTGCCACACACATGATGTATTTCAAACACCGAGGGAAACATATTTCCGGCCCTCATTTTGGTCCTATCCTGCCTTGAGAAGAAAAAAGCTTCTGGTAGTCCTGCAAGCATAATATTCCCCATGCAAAAGTGAGGCCACACCCTGATCTATGATGAAAATCTGCAGGATGTGCTTAGAAAAAGTGCTCCATTCAACTAATAACTAGAAACTCAACATGCACCAATCAAATACTTTTACCCACTTCCTCCCTTCCAGTATGAGCCAAGCCATCCTGTATATTTGATATCATTTGTTTCTTCTGGTCTGTTCACCACTAACCTCAATACAAGAACCCATTAAATAAAGGTAAGCCACCACACGCACTAACCCAACCAAGTGGATCACTCAAAAGCAGGCACAACTTCAACTGCTTTCTTTAAATAGACCCTTTGTTATGTTGCATTAGCATATGACTAATATATAAAAAAAACTTCTCTGACCCAGGAACTCCGCTTTGTCAAGCAGGGATGTTTTCAGGCAGGCTAAGATGGATATGGTTTTAAGAGCACGTAAAACAACATCAGCTTTCTCCATTACATGTGATCTGTCAACTAATCACAAGGTCCAGTCTTGTTGCCAGTGAATTGCATGTCTATGCCAAGCACAAGAGAATCCTGAGCTTTTCAGTATTTATAGAAATATATAAACAATTTGTTATCTCGCTCTTGCTATTGTATTAGTTAGAACTGGAAGAGTCTGAGGGGAAAGTTGACAGCTACCCGCCTTGTGTGCTGCTCTGTTCCCTGGTACTCATCCTGGAGGCAAAATACTGACATACACTCGCAGACTGTTTCTCCCAAGGTAGAGCCAAGCGTTGGATGTGTTAAACATGACTGCATTGTGCCGTATGCATACATTTAATTTTGTTCAGCTTGCTCCATTGATATTTTTAGCCTAAGTCATCATTCAGATTTTCCATGTGTTACTTTTTCTCCAGCAATGCCTTGCCACTACTCCCTCAAATCCTGCCTCTGCTCCAAATCATTAAGTCATAATCCACTGACCTACTTGCTTACATCCTCCCAGATGTATCAAAACATCTTCATGTGTAACAGTATGGGACTTTCAGTACTACTCCCCTCCTACAGCTGCATGTACAAGCTGTATAAACATTTCTTACACACATAAACAGATCAAACGTTTCAATTTTCAATAAACAATCACAAAAATTTCAAAACTCACTTTTAAAAGGGGATGAACATCTCCCCACCCCCAATTAAAAGGAATTCCGTGTAGTTTCTGAAAAGCTAAAGTGAAAAGGATGCTCTCAAAGCATCTGATACACATAGAACTAATACCAAAATAAGGGCCATAAAACAGTTCCCGCAGGATGACATGCAATGGCAATGGGAAAATTTCCTGGATCTTCTCACGCAGCAAGCACACAGCGTTTTCTTTGAGCTCCAGCTCTTCTTTTCTGTTTTGGGGGTGGTGTGGGGAAAACAGTTAACAAGTTTCCCAAGACTTCTGTAGCTTAATCTTCCCCAGCTACGCAGCACCACAGTCCCATGAAGTCAGTGAGCAAGGACAGTTTCCCCCAACCTCACAGTTTCTCTGCTATTTCTCTGTTGGCAGGAGTTATTTCAGTTCTTCCCCTCCCACCCATGACACTTTCCTCTTTTAAAAGGTAAAAAGAAGAAAGAAGAAGTTGGGTGACCTCCCTGGGCAGTTTCCAACCACCCTTGTCTAGCATTTATGTTTAAGTTATCACCCCTTTAACCTCTGAAGAGGCTGAACAACGCAGCGCACACCTTTCTGATGGCCATGAAGCATCAGAGATGTGTCGCCTGTGCCAGGACTGACTGCATAGTTGGAAGTTTCCATTTTGCAAGTTTGTTCGTAATGTTGAGCATCCCAGTGTACTAGAAAGACAAACTTCCCCTTTCCTTTGTCAAAAAGTGAGCGCAGGCACTAAGGAACCACGGGTAATAACTCCAACCACCACTAACCCTGGTCATCCACTGTGGACACAGGCAAAGGTCTAAAATTAGGGTCCTGGTAGAAGATGGCAATTTTGTAGTCAACCCATTCCTCTTAGCAATATCCAAATGAAGCTCTTGTGCATCCTGCATCCTGCCTCGGCAGAAATCAGGAACAAAATTCCCACTGAACTCAGTCGCATAATTAGCCTTAAACAAACTAAAGCAGCGTTTCCAGTTTTCCTTGGAACAGCATACAACAGACTTCCTGTAGCAACAGTGGGATGGTGATTACACCCCTTCATCCCCCAGGAAAATGGTGGGATAAGGGAATTGTGCAATGATGTAAGGAAGTCAAGATCCAACATTTAGCTTCTTTTGCGCTCCTTTTGTTTCTTGCAGGGAAATCACATTGAGCAAAACGCCTTTTTGATGCAGATCAGCTGTTTTACGGAGCTAGCCATGCCTTCTTGCTAAAGGATGTTACTTCTTGCGTGATAGGAACATTAGCCAAATGAGTTGGGGTTGTGGAAATATATTGATATTATGAAACATTCCCCACAGCTTGTACACCTCCGGAAGTACCAAGGCAGAGATCTCAGAATTATAATTAACGAGTAAATTTGGAAATAATTAACATAATCATTACATTTCAACAAAATAAAGCATACAACTGAAATAACCTCTTTTGGCATTAATTGACGCCGGGAAAATAAATGACGTCTGGCCCACCCACATACTCCCTTTCTTCTGATCCACCGGATGCCGCAACACTGCTGTGCCTCTTGAACTATACATTGCAAAGGACCCTGGAAAGACGGAAAGTTGCCAGAAAGACCTTATGAGACCCATGTATTTACTGCAAGCTACAAGTGATTTTTAAGACTTTAATGACTGTTCTTTCCAATCTTTCTTAAAAATTTGCTTAGTGTCTTACAGTAAACAAACTATCTCACTTGATGCTTTTACAAAATACCTTGAGCTCTGTCTGCACTGAAGTCAAAGGTAGCAGTGGCCAGGGTTTATGTATTAAGCTTTTTCTGATGAATTCAATAAGGCTGTTTGCAGGATTTACGGTGAAGTGAAGATGTACAGATGAGGAACCCATTTTCTAGATAATAAGGTTTTTCCTCTCAAAAAGAGATTTAAAAAAAACCCACTGGGACACTAAACTTATGATTGCATGTTCTTTTTGGGTGGAAGCTTACCATATTTTTAGACTGGAAATTCTTTGTTCGCTGTTACTGGTAAATAAATTAAAGAACCCCCAAATGATGGCAGCATCTGTAGATGTGCTCAGGCTAACAATGGAACTATCATTCAATTATAAGAAAATGAATAGCTACAGTTTTCTATAGCTGTTTGAAAATAGCTATTTTATCCTTATACTTAGGAGGGAGTGAGGTTATATTACTGCCATTTTAAACTTACAAAAACCTTCAGAGTTGGCAACATAAAGGACCATTGTCAGAAAGATGCTTTGGCACATCTCTGACTTTAAGCACATGAGTAAGATGACAAAACAAACTGTACGTAAGAGTAAGACAAACTGAATTGAGTCCTTGCTTAGAGCTAAATCCAGGTTTAAGTATTTTTCTGAACTGGAAACTGATGTCCGAGGAGCCAATGGAAATCTTCCCACTGGCAAGTGCAGGTGTCTAGCCTAGAGCTTGCTATTTATCCCTGGCTTGCCAGTAATTTGGTGGTGGCAACACCCATGACGTGGCATCCAGACACAAAAGAGGAATTCAGGGCTGCCCCAAGCTGCTTCCCAATATAGCTGGTGCACAGGATACAGCAGACATGATCTCAGCTGCGTGGGAAGGTGTAAACTGTCTCCTTGCTGCACTACTATGCTTTGCTCTACATCCTTCCTCCCCAATTCCTGGGTCCCTCACGTGTACCACAGTGTTACTACAGAGGCTCATCACTCAAAAGCAGGCACCTGCCCTTGAGCATGTTCTAGCCCTCAGACTAAATTACCAAGCTCTAATCACTGCCTTCTACAACTGAGTTTCATAGTTCGCACTGGGTGCAAATGACCATCTAGAGCAACTGGGCTAGACTGGGCTTCAGCTGATGGTTAAACCACGGTGCCCGGCGGTAGGTCCGTCCGGGGAAGGCAGCCCTCACTGTCTCATTGCAGTTATTTTGGAATAAGCAGCCCTGAGTTTTTAGATGGTGTGGGAGCTGCTTATTCCGGTGAACTACCAACACAAGTCCTACAGTCTGGTGCCAGCCCACAGCGCTACATTTAGACTGAGAATTGCAAAGGTGTAAATGCAGTGGTGGAAAAAAAAAGTATTAAAAATAGAAATAAAAGTAAAAACTGGCCTAATTTGCCATCTGCTAACTCATTCAGTCTCTTATAGTCTTACTGCTTTCCAAGTATCTCCCACCCTCTAAATAGCTGCTTTTTGATTATTTTCCTCAAGATTGCTTTGTTTTCTCCCCAGGCTGCATCTCACCTTGTTATTTCCTCCCTACATTTATAACCTCCCCAGGTCATTTTCCATTATTTCTATAGCAATGGCTGTTTTTTTGACACACCTCCCAATTTAATATCTCCTACTTGTTTAATTAACACACTGACTGCACCCTCTCCAAGCTCATTAATGAAGATATTAAATAAAGCCAAACCTTGCATTTCTGCTTGCAGTGCCCCAAACAACTCCTCCCCATAGCCCTGTATGTTCCCACTAACGATTGCCCAATGTTTGCAGTCCATTAGCCAGGTTTCAGTCTCTGCACAGTGTTCCTCTCCAAGCCAATTTCTACTTACATATGACAAGATTATTTAAGACACCAACATCATCCCCTTTTCTTTAGCTGTGTGGACCAGTAAAGCTACATTTTCAACCAGCTGAGAATCTGCCCTTATGCAGCTCAGTCTTGTGCTTTCCCTTCGTTCTTTAATGCTGAAAGTCTGTGCAAAAAGTGATCATGTTTGATTTCTTCCTGCTCAGCATTACAGTCCTGGCTCAGCTGTCAGTTCAGGCCAAGCACCTTTCGTTTCATCAGGGTATGTGACATGTTGCCTCTCAAATATTAATTCAGGTTTGCCTGTATATTAATACTGACACAGATTTGTTTCAATGAGTTTCCGTCACTGTAACTGAGAGCACGGTTGAGTCAATCCCATTTGTTTCTCCTAGTTTCGCTCTCAAGTATGGCCCCAACTCTGCCAAATTTTAAAGACCAAGCGGGATTTAACACCCTGTTGATATCCTTTGTTGAATGGGGAAGGTCCAGGCATACTCTATCGATTGTGGGCCTGTGTGATTACAGATAGTTTCTCTTATCCCCAAATCCAACTGGCATTTCCCACACAGACTCACTGGAGCTACTTGTGTGACTTCAGTGCATTGGACTTTGGTAGTTTAATAGTGACTCAATTAGCTGGGAGGAAATTGGCCTGCTTTCTTACAAACGCTTTTGTATTACCTTTGCATTTCATGGCACTGGGGGTTTGCCTGAGATCCATGATATTTATAAAGGTAATTGGAGCTGTTCATTAGCTGGTTCTCATGGACTCTGGGATACGGTCCATCTAGATTCCTTCATCCACAGATTTTCAGTTCTTTCCTTTATTCATATGCTTTGCGCCAAATCTCAGGATGATGTTAGAGCTGACTTAATGAGGATTCCCCCAGCTATAGGGGAACGCAGGCAGAGCTACTCCTGCTTACTCTGCTCCAAACCTACTGTGCATATAGAAATGAGGCACCAAGGGAAGGTAGCAATGGATGTACCATCGCTGCAGCCTGTGCCGCGGCAGCAGCCAGCACATCCTGAGCAGCCCTGAGCTCTCAATTGCTCTTCAGGACAGGGCGGTCATGGTTCAGGAAAAAATCAGCTCAGGTATTTCAGCTGTCATCTCTCAGAGCTGACAAACACGTTCTGGACATTGAGCTCTACTTCTGCATACTGACACTGCTATCTTTATTTTTTACGTATGCAGCTCCATTTTTTAATAATTCAACCTAAAAATCCATTATTTGCTAATGGAGCTATTCCAGATGAATAGTAAGGCAGCTCCCCTCCAACTTTACTGCTAAGGTTATATGTTTTCTGGTATTTATGGTTTGTCTAATATTATCCTCTCACTTTACTTTAGCTCCCTGCCTCTTTCGTGGCTCCCCTTAAACTCTTCTGCAAACATGTAATTAGTTCCTCCTGTGCATCTTGGAGGCACTGAGGACTTCCCAGTTCAGCTAACGTGCATAACACTGCCAGCCAGAGCTTCATGGAGACAAGGAGGGAAGAACCACTCCAAGCCCCTGGACCAAGGGAGAACCATTAACTTTTAGCAAATGAGGTTAGGGTATTTTTGAAATATTCCTCTTCTGACCAGTAGAGGGAAGTCATGTAAATACACAGCAGTCAGTGCAGCACGATTTTGTTATTTCTGTTCCTGCAGTTCTTCATTTAGTTCTCCTTCTTCCAGCACAGGTGGGTGCATGGGGGCAGATACATGTCAACCTCAGAGAAATTAGGAAAGACAAAAATTGCAAGAAAAAGGTAATATCAATTATTAGATCCAATTAGTGTAGCCGGAAAAATCAGATAAACTTTTGAACACATCTGTCTGTCTGCAGGTCTGAAATAGCAGTTCACGTGTTCAGAAACCCACCAGCTTTTTCCAGCTATACTTGTTGATCTAATTAAAAACCAAACCAAACAAAACTTGTCTGCCTGTCTTACCTGTATCCACAGACTATCACAGCTGCAGTAGTAGAACCCCAAAGAAAGGCTAGCGAGAGCATCCATGATAAGTTGCCTAGCCTGTAAGAAGGCAGAGCATGGACCATAGATATCCCTGACCCGGGTTTAGAGGACACACATCTGGTCACACAAGGAGAAGGCGAGAAGGCTCAGTCAATAGGGGGCAACATGACAGGATGAATATGATGCATCTACCCCCAATGTCACTTAAAACTTCTCAATATGGCTTAAAGAGGAAAACAAAATGTAATCCCAAAGGCCAGACTCTCAAAATGGCGGGGGAGGAGGAACAACGTGGATTCCTACCCCGCGGTGAGCAGCAACAGCCCTGTGAAGTTCTGAAGGGTTTGTATGAAAAGCGATTGGAGTGGAGACCAGTTCCCATTGGGGTACCATTGTGAGCAGCTGCTTAGCATCCCGGAGGGAGCAGGAGCAAGGAAACATTCAGATCCAAACTGGCAGTTTCCCCTACTCTTAAATAATGTATCTATGAGAGGGAGATATCTGTGACTTGCACACAGCAACCCGCTGGGCCACTGCTGCCATGGGGTGGGGACACCTCCAAGAGATGCTCGTCACTCTGCAGGCACAATCATCCTAGGCCAGCCACACCTCCAGGCATGCTCGACTGCTCAATTTGACTCGACCCAATGATACAAAGAGGAGAAAAGACACTAATAGATTTTGACTGAGACGCACCACTTAATCCTTTTTTCCCCATCAGTAAGCTCTCTAGCCTTCCCTTCCTAGCAGGCATTATGTAAATGGAGAGTCCCCTGAAGTGATATTTGCAACTGCAGGATCATACAAGAAAGGGCACAATGCTCCTTTGCCAATACAACCCCCTGCCCCTACTATTCTTTTTCAAATAATACCATACTCATGGTAAGTACTAAAAATATGTACTCTACCATTCAAGCACTTAATGTTCTTAAATGCCACTTTGTTCAGGGGAAATAGTCTTTGTTAAACATGAAATTCAGTGGTAACAAAATTTATGTTTCAATCTGATCCACTATATTTGTGTGTGTGTGTATATATATATATATGTGTGTATTTATTTTTTCCATCTGATTACATCAGCTAAATCTCCCCCTAAAATGCCATGTTGCTAAAGCAAATACTTAAGGGAGGCTGTTGATAACTTATTGATGATGTTGGGTATCATCAGCTGCTGGCTTATGTCTGAACTTTACAGCCACTTCCTAGGGTTTGAATGGTGCACAGTGAAAGGGTCACTGGGAAAAGAAAAAAACTATCAGTGTATGTGCTGTGATCACTACAAATAAATGGGCTAGCCAATTTTAGTTGAAGTAGCAACATATCAAATTAAGCGATAGGACACTGAAGCCTTAAGTTTTCCACGGCAGAGAGAAACAAACATCCTCAGAGACCAAGGATGACTTAGACAAATATTCCTCTAGGGCACCTGAGAGCAGTTAAAGCTCATGTAAACTTGAACCATTGGCTGTCTCCCCACTATAAAAAGGCATGATTTTCACTGACAGTGAAAATGACCGTCACCAAGAGAGAGACATTTAAAATCCATACAGGGATCCACTTTCCTATACCCTGAGCTTTGTTTCTTTTTGCAACGTTGGAAGCCACAGCAAACACCCAGCCTGTTGTTTTATTCAGAAGGATTCTTCTTCTAAAGACAGAATTGGTTTCTGTTTCATAACCCTCCAGGTTGATATTTCATTGATATGAACTATTCGGGATTAGTAATGAAATGTGGATCACAGAGACCAGGGTCCTTTGCAGAAGATGTCAGTTCTGCACTGCTATTTGATTTTCAACAGCATTGTTCTCATTTTATTAAAAATGTAGCTTCTAATTTATAGAGTCCCAAGTGATTTACTGAATATTCCTCCCATTTTCTGGTAGCTGCATTTGTATCTGCTGTATAATTTTGGGCAAGTGCAGGACTCAGAATCCTGCTCAAGTTGATGTGTGTTGTTCTGGTGTTCTCCTAGAAACCTCAGGTATCAGGTTATACATCAATATTTAGTTACCCTCTTTCAATGCCATTGCCTGCGATCTCACTCAGTTCTCACCTCGTCTTCCCTCCCAATAAATTTGCTCATTGACATAAACGACTATTTTGCTTGAGCTTGAGCACAACTTTAGGGTTTGGCCTTTAGCTTCTACTAGAGCAGTAGTGATGCCCAGAGCAGATGGAAAGCTCAAGTGCTTCCCTAGCTTATTTGAGGCATCGGTACAGAAAGAGTTTGATTGTGTGACTCATAACTAAAGCTGTGTTTAAGGAAGGAAGGACAGACAGAGGGAGGTCTGTCCAGCACAATCAAGAAGAAAATCTGCAGAAGCATCACAACCATCCTGCAAACTTACATTTCTCACTGATCCCATCTGGCCTGATCCAAAGGCCACTGGATTTTGGATTTGGATCAGTGTGCAGACGCCTTTGCCTATGCAAATCCAGTGTAGAATAAAAAGTTGGCTCTCTTTATTGGCAGAGAATTTAGCAACAGGAAGAAGTTTAGTCCAAATCCTTTCTCCATGTGCAGTTCTTCCAAGAGCTCCTAATTCACAAGGGCTCAACCTTGAGCCCTCAACCTCATCATCCCACTTCTACTGCAGGATCATCTATCTGGCTTTTCATCCGCATGATGCTAATGAGTAACTCATATGAGTAAGTCACTGAGTAGTCGAAGCAAGACATTTAAAAAGAGGATCCCTCTCTGCTTTGATAGCCAGTTATTAACTAATCGGCATGGCAGTACTGGGAAGGTTGTAGGTGGTTCTGTAACCCATCATGCCAAAACGTGAAGAGCAGATAATTTTTATTTCATTATGCTCTTGTTCTGCATAGTCTTCAATATTGTCAGAGTGCTGTATGAACTTTAAGCAATTAATGAAACATGAACTGCTTATTAGGTGACCCAAAAGGTCTCTCCCCTACGATCTGTGAATAGCAAATCAAAATCAACGTGCTGCTGGTAAATGTATATGCATGAAATCTTTGAAGACATCACGGCTAAAATAGCTAATAATAAACCTCACAGCATTCTTGAGAAAGCAAAACAGGAAGGGAGAAGAAGCCAGTAAAAATACAACATTCCTCTGCCAAACACTGCCTAAGCAAGTTGGCATCAGCTAAATAATCAATAGGTCACTATTATGTATGATATTTACATCTGATCTGCATTACTGCATTGCTGTGCGGAAATGTCCAACAAGGCTCATATCAGCTAGGACTTCCTTCATTAAAATCTGCCTTCATATAAAATTCACCTTGATTTATGAGTTTGCATTCAGTGCTGTACATTTGAATGTAACACTGCCAAACTTTCTACTGTGTTCACCTGCTGGTTGGAGAGCAGAGATATTTCAAGATGAAAACAAACTAAAGATGGTTGCAGAAGGCTTACTATTATCAAAGAATGGAAAATAATAGACTTGTGCATATGCTCAGCCTTCTGCCACCATCATGTCACTGTGTATTATCATTTTCTGTTATTGAAAAGTAGTCTACACATCATGTATTTCCTTAATCATGGCTTTATTAACTCTTTCACACACACACACAAACCTACAGTGATTTTGCTGTTATTATATAAAAAATATTGAGGAAAGTTTTCTTGTTATCTGCTGAATAGAAACTTGCTTGGGTTTAGAATCTGTAATTTCAGGTGTTTTCACTTTCTTTCATACATACACATTTTAAATTCAGGTAGGCACATATCCAAGCTCAGTCCAACCCTTACTTTCCAGTAGGTGAATTTTAGTTCCTCCGTCACTTGAATGTTAATTGTGTAGCATCACAATAAAAACCTCACATGCTCCTTGAAGGCATGAAAAACTCCCTCCTGACCCTTAGAAAAATCTGCCATTTATTCCTAAATATAAAGCTGGCTAATAACAAGTTCTGTAAGTAATTACACAGCACAGAGCACACAGAGCCTTCCTCTTACTGCACTAATGCTATATTCTTCAAGGGAACACTGAGAAGTAGCAAATTTGTAGTATTAAATGAGAGATTTTCAGGCAAGAGTTTAAGAAAGGAGGGCCAATAGAAAAGATGAACATAAGGAAATATTCAACAGGAATAGAGAAAAGGGGCTTCATTTGATAAACAGATTTTACCCTTTCTGTAAATCTCTTTGCCTCATTCACCACTCTGAAAGAGTATGACTTTGTGTTCTTCTCAGTAAGTAGCCCCTTGCTCCTAAACATTTAGTTTTGGTCTGTCCAATGACTGCAGATTTATGCACTTGAACTCTTTCACTTCCTAACATTCTATAAATAAGTCCCATCTGGTCTATCTCTCCTTGTGTCCAAGTCCCTTCTCCCCACAGCCTAACTCATGCAGTCCGGGTTAGCTAATGCCTTCCTTTAAATAAACTAGACTTTTCAAATCTTGATCTAATGCCTAGGCTCTTTATGTCCCTCGAAAGAAGGCTCTAACAGCTGCTCACTGTTACTACACACTAGATCAAGTATTCAGAGATGGATCTATCAAAGAGGTCAACTCCCTCCTGATACTACATTAACTAATCTGCTGCTATTTTAAACTTTGCTTAGCTTTGTTATTACTTCTACTCCGCTCCACCACTCAGCATAGATGTATTGCGTTTCATAATCCATTTACCCAATTGATCAAGATCATTCTGCGAACAACTTCTTCCTTCTAAATTTTAACCATTCTTCCTATTTTAGCATCATCTGTTAACATATGATAGCACAATATAAATAATGAAGAAAACGTTAACACAAAGCCAACCTGCAATTACCTGCTTTTGGCCACAAAAATAAATTTGTCTCTTTTCTTCATCGTCTGCTATATAAGAAACAAGGGGATACTCTTACTTATCTTTTTTATTCCCGCAAGCTTTTCTCATCTAGGTCTTCCTATTGACTTTGCTGTAACTACTCACATAACTGAAAGGATTACTCTCATAGTTTGAAGCTTTCAGAATCAGGTCCCAGTTCTTTACCCGTCTTAATAATTTATTACCTAACCCGTATATGCAGAGTGCGTAGAATAATACATCCTGTGAAACTTTGTTAAAAGCTTCTGCAAAATCCCAATATGTCTGCTGCTTCCCTCCCATCTAGATCAATATTTATTTAATTTAAAAAAGGAATCCAATTTGCTTGACGTGATTTACTTTCCACAAATCCATGCTGACTCGCATTATGATGCTGCACCCTTATTAAACTTTATGCAACTGTAGCCTTATGCTGCTAGGAAATGTATTTTTGAGACTGCATTTATAGGCAACGGGATGCTCTGGGGGGCTGCAATGCCCAGCACAAGGAATTCAGCACACGCTTTTTGCCAAACTGGTCTGTTATTTTCCAGCTCAAACTGTTTTCCCTTAAAACACCAAACTGACTTTGACTCATTTCAAATGATTTGATGCAAGCTCTTAGTTCTCATGCTTATTCACATTGCAAATCATGGCCATGTATCAGGAGTTGTCCTGTGCCCAGAATTATAAAACCCCTGCGTAGAAGCAGTCCCCAACACCCAGGACTATGGCTATGGTCCCACTGTTGATCTTATTGTTGGGTCTCAGTGAGAAGCCAGGCCAGATCAGCAGAAACAGACAATCAAAATGTCAACAGCCCAAGACGAAGGACCAAGCAGCTGCAGGGCTTCCTTCTGTTTTGTGTTCATGTCCCAGATAATGCTCCACCCTGTTCAAGTGACCTTAGGCAGGCCGTTCATACTGTGGTGACATGAAGCTCCTTCACCCATCCCACTGCTCACTTCTCTGATCCCAAACTTCGCCTGGAGACTGATGCTCAAATACGACAATGCGTTACTGTCTTGGCGTATTGTCTCTTGCACCCTTGGTCCTGTCTTCTCTGATGTTCTCTTTAGCAAGCAGACATGCCAACAGAGTATGCCACTTCAACACCCAGCTTCTCCTAAGGCTTCAGCTCCCAATTCCGCTGTTGTCACTGAATTCTGCATGGCTGCCTGAGGTAAGTTCTGTCCAGTACTGATAGGGGGGCAGAACCCTTTCTGCTTTCTCATTCTTTCCAATTTGGCAGTTCCCAAAGCATTTCCAGAATCTCATCCTACCAATAAGCATTTTCCCAGCTATTTGTCTAATGAAGTTTCCATTTTTATTCTTCCTCCCCTCCGTTTCCTCTTACCACGCACTAACAATGCACTGAACTGAGCTCTTACTGGTTTCTTAGAGGACAATTTGTATACCTACAATAGTCAGAATGGGCTGGAGTATCTCGGTATGTACTTGCCAGACTGGCATTCACCAGGACCGTGAAACAGAACAAAACCCCATCGCAGTAATAGGACTTTTTAACCCCTTTGCGACAGTGCGTCTAAATTGCCCCTTCAACCCCACGGATAAAGCCAATAGCTGGGCACAGAATGACAAACCTACCCAATTCCAACCCTGACATAAAGACAGAATTTGTTCGGAAGTAGCAAGCTGTTTGTGGTATTTCTCATCAAGTACCCTACCTTGAACTCCATAGGGGTGTACTTCTCATTCTTGGGGGTTGTGTTGCCCTTGTAATGGAGATGGTTGGGAGTGGTTGGGTGGATAACAGTCGACTCCTGGGACTGCCTCTGACAGCGCTGGCAGTACACGTAAATCACAAACGTTAAGAGGCTAGAGCCGAAGAAACAGGAGACCCCAGTGGCAATCAGATGGATGAGACTAAAACCTGCAAGGGAAATGACAAGAGATGCTATTTTTAAAGAACAGGCTTTTTCCCTCTCCCGACAGGACCACAGGTGCAAATCAGAGCTATGACATCTCGGGATCAACATTAATAAGCTGTTGAAGCCAGAGTCTTACGTTCTAACATAAACTGACATAATCTCCCTGCAAATCGGTCCCCCCACTGCAGCTCTGCCTTGTGCAGTTTAACAGGTTCATGCATTGTTTTCTCAAAGCTCCCTCCCTGTCTCTCTTCTCGCCCCTCTATTGATATTGAAACTAAACATTATGTTAAGCTGACAGCTAAAGAAATGAGCCATACAAACAATGCACATTAATGGATTCCAAAGCATGTGTGTGTGTGTCATGGAAATAAGGGGATAAAACTGCTCAGTGTTTCTCTGAAGGGGAAGGAAGGGAGAGGAAAGCCCTTTTTGTTGGCTGCCCAAAATGCCTACGGGACTGTGTGTGGGGTGGGGGAGATACACATTCCTCCCCCATGTAATCCAAGTGTGCTCAGCATTCTTGCTTATTCACAGGGCAGCATTGCCTTGGTTGTGTCTGCACTACCTCTGAGGTGTATTTGTACCGCTAACAGTGAAACAGGGGTCCTCAG
This sequence comes from Rhinoptilus africanus, assembly GCA_013400135.1. Classification (NCBI taxonomy): domain Eukaryota; kingdom Metazoa; phylum Chordata; class Aves; order Charadriiformes; family Glareolidae; genus Rhinoptilus; species Rhinoptilus africanus. The sequence continues at coordinate 395,488 of VXBO01009823.1, read as the reverse complement.
GGGAAAGATAAGACAAGAAAAGGAAAGGGGGGAACTGCTTGAAAAACTCTTCTTTGTTGGCTTTCTCCGCAAACTGCAAAGATAGGAAGCCAGTTGCAGGCAGGTGCCAGCTGGGTAGCTGCAGTACAAATATTTCAAACAGAAAAGCTCCTGGACTATAAAAGCCTCCTACAGAGATCTCTTCACGTGGGATTGCAGCAGCACCCTCCAAGCACAGCGCTGACCTCTGCAAGGAGCTGTAGTTGTGCATCCCACGCGCTGGGAAGTACTTCACTCACAACTCCGGCTGGCGGGGGGAGGACAAAGTCAAATACTGCTCCTCATTCCTCCCTCACATCAGACTCTCAAACCCCGTGGTAAAACCAACCACCAACAGGTCTCCAGTGACAAAAGAACAAACAGTAGCGACCTTTATAGCCACCAAGTTAACGAAGCAACCACAGGCAATCTTGGGTGGCAAAACTTTATGACCCTGTTCTTTTGCTATGTGCAGGGGAGGGATCTACAGAAAAAGAAGCAGCAACGATGAGTCCAAATGCTATTGCCTTTCCTCTGCCTTTGCTTTGCCATCTTTCAAAGAGGAGTGACAGGGGCCCTAGTGCCTAGGGGGGACAGCCCTGACTGCTGGCCCCCCCAGGGCAGCTGTCCCAGGGGACAGCCACACGGGCTCGGTGGGGATGGCAGGGGTAAAATTCTCATAATACTTAAAAAGCCAATTCGTTTGGACAGACTGCTGTGTTGACTTGACTGTGTGCAGGCAAATGGAAGGGACTACTCAGAGAGTGGCTTTAAATGAGGTTCATTCTTAGTCCGATCACAGTGTGCGATTTTTTGGTGCCATCTTACATTTTAACTGATACGCTTTTCAAATAGAGAATTCTGCCCATTAATCTGCTGCTCTCCTCTAATCTTTAGTTAAAGAATATCCTTCTGAGTTTAAAAAGAACAAAACCAATAGAGTTCTGCAGCAAAGTAATGGACTTAATCATAATTACAGTAAGGAACATAGAGAATTTATTAGACTGAAGAGCTACATTTATTTTTTAAACCACTCTATAAAATTCTATTGCAAGATTACCGCTTTCTGTTGTGTTTTGGATGATGGTTCAAAAAAGCAGCAGAAACATGATAATTTCCTCCTAAATGTTACAAGACTTTTCCAAAAAGACATTTCTTTTCTAAAAACCTCTGCCTGCTTTATGTCACTCATGAAAGCTAAAACAGAGAATATGCAACGGTGCCCAGTAAAGCCACATGACACTCTGTCACATTCTCCTCACGCCCAGCTTTGCTTAAATTTCAGTGAATATTTCATTTCATTGCCACATTTGCAAGTTACTACAGTAGGAAATCCTTTCTAAAACAGAAAGCTCTCTTACATTTCACCTTTGAAAGACCAACTGATTTTTCAGGTGATTTTTAGCCGTATCTTGGGGAAAAAAACAAATTATTTTGTTTGCAGCATGTGAGTCCCCTGAGGGGACGCTTTCTGGTTCATCATGAAAACACAGATTTTCTGAAATGCGTCAACAGATTTTCTATTGATTTGCTTCTTTGTCATATATTGTACAACACTAAGTAATAAATAATATTAGCTATGGTAATATGTAGATTGCAACAGTAGATACAATGGTGGTGGTAAAAGAAGGAAACGTGGATACAGTGCACAACAGCAGAGTGCAAGCCGTAGCAAGGAGTCTTGGAACTGAAGCGGATCCGAGGCACAGCCCTGACTGCTGGCGACGCAGAAAGCCAACTGTTACGTTGCAGGTGCTGAAATCTTAATTCCATTGATTGCTCCGTGATCACAAACCGAGAGGCCACATTTCCGTGCCACAGGTGGCACGCCTGTTTTTTATCGTGATCTCCACAGGGAGAAGAGATTTTGGCAGCCTGCAGATCATCTAGATTCCAGGAGAGCAGGGATGTGACACTAGCAGGAATTGACATAGTCATTAGTGTGAAACTAGTGTTTTAAAATGTTGAAGGAACTTGCCATTTTCTTCAGTCTGCATTTTTATCACAAGGGCTCCTAGGGCAGTGGAAAAGTGACACTAATGACTGGATCTTTCCAAGTTACATGCAGAAAGGAGACACGACGTCTGTGAGAGGTGAGGACTTGAATGAAAGGAAGTGCTTGGAGAACAAGTATAGACTCTAATCTCATCCTCTATCAGCAAAGAATCTCTGAGACCCTGTTCACTGAAATCTTTATAGGTTATTTAAAAACACCTGCCTCCAAACAGCTGGAGGCTTACAGTGGTGGGATGAGGAATCCTTTCCTTTCTCCTGAACCATTTACCCTGTGGGGAGAGAGAGACAAGCAACGTGCTCTCTGGTAATTAATGACCCTCAGTGGCCAACCCAAACCCTGAAATAAATAAAAATCTTGGAACTGACAAGTGGACAGGCGATACATTCCTCCAGTCTGACTCAGACAGCAAGACTCCAGTGGAATTAAGGCTATCAGTGGGATATGAGCTGTATAGATTAATGGTTTGGTTGATACTGCACAGGGAGAAAAGAAGCCAGGTTAAGATAAAAATAAAATACATAGTTAGTGGTACCCTACCTCCACAGTTCGTGCTCTCATCAATGCTGGAGGCTGGCAGGATCACTAAACAAAGAGAAGAAGATTGGAGAAAGTTGTCATTTTGCCATCACTTTACTTCTTTAACTAATTAAATCCCCTGTGCTCCAGACACGAGAAGCTGCTCATGTGTTCTGCAGCAAGCTGAGAGTCTCTCTAAATTGAACGATAAGCTCAGAGTGTGAAACACACGCAGCAAAACCTCTCCAAAGACTTGACAATTCCGGTACTGTTACCTGATCACTGTTCAGATTCTTCGATTTAGGGGAAAGAAGACAGCTGAGAAAACCATGAAAAAGAAGAGTACCATTGCCTAGAGATCCCAGATTTTGAAGTCAGGGCACTGTAATCCAGAAAAGAACATGCGGGAAGGGGTTATTCAGTCTAGACCCATATGAAATATTTGCTTGAGAGATTCAATTTCCACAAAACACAGGGTGGAAGATGTTGATGACCATCTGTTCATCAACAGCGTCACTCTGTCAGACCCTTGATTAACCTCCCCAATTCACACACCACTTCTCTCCATCTGCCTCACCTAATTTCTTTGCCTTTGGGGGATGCTTCTTTTGATACCTGAACTCAAGGAAATTCTGTTGCCTGTATCCATACTGAGAACAGAGATAATTTTTATAGCCCAGTCTGAGATGAGCTATGCAAAGGTAAAAGTTTCAATTCAGGGGAAGCAATACTAGTTATTTACTACAGAGTTAAGTAACTCTGTTTTAAAGAAAAGCTAAGCTGCCTTAAAGGAATGCCAGTTACCCTGTGCCTGCCACAAAGGAGTTTATAACACGTTTGTATGTTTGCTTGTTTTTCTAGAAGTATCCAAACCCAATTTATAGTAGAGAAAATCTCAGCCTAGCTTGACAGTCTGGGCACGAGCTGCTCTCCTGAATTGGCCCACCCTCTCCCTCTTCAATGACACTGTACATACCAGGAATTTCATTATACAGGCACTCTTGGTACTGTGTGCTGTTTCCGATGCACTGGGAAGAGTCTGGGCTGTGTACTTCACAGTAACGGCTGCGGTATTGGATACCCTCTTCATTACACAGGCTCCACTCTGACCACTCTGACCAGCCACCTGAAATCCAAGATCAGGAAAACACACAGACAATGTCACCAAGAAGGAAAAGGATCCCTTGGAGATACCAAACTTCTCCCATCCTGATGGATGTCTAGATCCTGGCCTGGCCCTCTCTTGCACATCTAATCCAGGGGCCTTACTGGATTCAATTTTCTCAATGCAAATAACAGTGCAAGCATCGTACCCTACTTATCAGGTTGTAGTTTTCTTAATACAGACTGAACCAACCCTTGGTGGAGCACTGCGCAGCACAGAGTTGTCTTAAAAGCTCCTATATCAGCTCTCTGGTTAAAGACATACAAGGAGCTGGATGGGACAATGTTGCACCCCGACCTCCAAGCTTTGTGGTGGCCTCCCGGGAAAACCTCAAGCAGCCAGCGCGAGTTACAGCAGGTAGAGAGTTTTGCTGAGTTTCCTAAGGGCAGGAGTCAGCCAGCAGTGGATGAGAAATACACACAGTCGGTTCAAAAGCAGCACAGACCTAATGCTGTTCTCTGCGTTGTAGCACATGCTCATCTGCCTGTCTGTGTAAGAAAAAGGAAGGATTGTCCCTTCAGCAACTGTACAGATTGATGCTTGATGACTCCTTTTGTTTGTCTTGTAAGCTTACACATTGAAGAATCAAGCTCCTGCTTTTTCAATTACTTTAAATGGATCGGCCGTTAACAAGATTTTGCCTGCCGGCACCAGAATGCCAGAGGATGGGCTAGTGAACAGGTAAAGAGAAAGGTGATGCATTGCAGTTGAACACTGGGATGTCTCCTTTCTCCCTGGTTCAATAGACATTTACTGAACGGACAGAAAAGCTTCTAACTGGTGGTGTTTCTGATTTTTTTTTAAACATTTTTCTCCTACCACCGTCCAAGCCAGCTGGAGCAGGGATGAGAATTGGCTACCTTCACATGGGTGCGTGTTGCAAAGGGCCTCCTCGGTGTGCAGACCAATGCAGATATCCTCTCCACTAGACGGAGCTGGATTGGTGCAAGTCCGCGTGCGCTGGTAGTGCCCTCCACCACAGGTTGCTGAGCAGTGAGACCAAGGAGTCCAGCAAGACCACGAACCTTTCACTGAAGGACATTGAAAAGCAAGGAGAGAGAGGTAGATGCCGTTGGTTACTCTTCTCACTGTGACAAAGCAGAGCCCCACTATCTCGCCTTCCAGATCCACCCTGCCCAGACTAGTTGGCAATTTCTTGCAGCCTAGGCCATTTGGGCCTTACAACAAGAATTTCGTATCAAAAGAGGGTACGAATGTGCTGCACTCTGCAGATGCAGAATGAAGTTCATGCACAAAAAGACTCTACATCATAAAGTGCCAAAATAGAAACTATTCCTCAGGGTAGTCATTGAAATATTCTATTCTATTCTATTCTATTCTATTCTATTCTATTCTATTCTATTCTATTCTATTCTATTCTATTCCATTCTATTCCATTCCATTCTATTCTACTCTTCGCTACTCTATGCTACTCTACAACTTTTTATAAAACAGCGTTGTTGTTATATTGTCTCCTGACGCTTCACCTACAGCAACAACAGATTTACTTGGAAAAAAAGTGCTTTACAACCTAAGTGGAGCTTACATGGCACCCTTCTGTGGGGGCCCCCAAGTCCTCTACTTCCAACCTTCAGTAAACAGAAACGCAGAGGCTATATTTATTGTCCCTGCTCACTGCAAGTGGGGTTGGACTAGATCACCTTTAAAGGTCCCTTCCAACCCAAACCACTCTGTGATTCTATGATCTGCACACAGCCCCATAAGAGATTAATAACAAAACTAGGGAGAGACTTAAGACCCCTGATTCCCACCCCGCCTTGTCAGGCTACTAGAGTGCCTGATTTGCAGGTCCACATGCCATTAATTCAGAAGATAATAACCTGATGACTTAGTGCAAGATAAACCCAGGATTTGTGTATACACATTGAGTGAGGCAGGGAAGAAGGGAGACACAGAGAAATAGTAATCATGCACTCAGAACAGACTGTAAAACATCATAGTGTCCAAGGGGAGAAAACAGCACAGAAGAAGGGCACAGACATTAGTGAAAAGCCACTGAGAGCTTCCAAAATAGTACTAATAGCTGCCTTTATGGTGCTAGAGTTATTTTCTTTTTATAGGCCATAGAGTGCAATATTTGACACTCCTGCTACGCTCTTGCTGCACATTCTGATCATATCTGCATTGGAATTTTATCTTTGTATTGAATTTTAGAATCATAATAATACTATTATAATATAACATTTTCAAGTGTAGGCCACAAACTATATCGCCAGAAGTAGATAATTGCTAGCACTGCAAAGAGGCAAGGTAATTTGTGTAAAATCGCTTAAATTTAGTTTAGATAGTTATTATAGAGCAAGGAGAAGGGTAAGTGAGAGAGAATACAGTAGTCAATGGTCTATTATTACTATTCTGGACCAGGAGTGCAACATAAACATGAGGACAAACTCGAAAACCAGGAAACCAGGCAAGAATACTCCCTGCTGGCTGTGCAGGAAATGGTAACTGATGTCAAGAGTAGATGCCCACCGCAAGAACAATACGTAAGCAGGAGAGGGGGAAGAAACAAGTGTTCACAAGAAGAACCGCCACATCAAGCATCTCTACACAGTATTAAGCCACATTTATTAAGCCTGTATCCTCATCAAGGTGCAGATGCACCCACTGGATGGAACATCAAACCTTCTTGAAGTAAAAACTTGCTAGACAAGCCACGATACTACTTCCTCTAGAGGATGTGGCTGTGTTACCCTCTGAACAGAGGTGAAACTAAGTCATAGCACTAAAGATCACATACATGGGTCATTCCAATAGCTTTTAAAAACATTAAGGAAAAATCCCCCAAATTAAAAAAAAAAAGAAAAAAGATTAGTTTGGAAATACTGATTTTATTTTTTTTTGTGGATCTACCATTAAGATGAGGGAGAACACCTCTGAATTTCATGCAGGAAGATTATCATGGTTACCTGGGCAGGGATGAGGATTGCAGTCTTGGTACTCCATCGCTGACCCCACGCAGGGCAAGCCACCATTTTTAGGCTCAGGGTTTGTGCACGTTCTCTTCCTGATCCTAAAGCCCAACTCACAGTCCCTGGAACAGGAAGACCAGGCCCCCCAAAAGGACCAGCCCCCATTGATAATCCGTGCAGAGGTCTTACCAGTCTTGAGGAGGTCATCAACAAGAGCTTCAAGGAAAACAAACAAAAGACCACATGATCACAAACCAATCAGTTGTTGGGCTTTAAAAAAGGGCTTCAGCTCATGAACACAATCAGGATTTATGTGCCCTGGGGAAGAGTGTGTGCTGAAAGCCTTTAGCAAGAGTTTTGTTCCAAGGGTTACAGCTAAACTAGAGACAAAATGAAATCTGCACACACACAAACTGAGTCTACTGATAACCTTGATAAATGGCCTTTCTGAGCAGTAAACTGTGGCAGTCAAGGCTGTGCCCTCAGGACGCTGCCTTGCATCACAAAAGTACTGAAGGGAATAACCCCAGAGGCAGTGCACCAGAGGACCTCCAGAGAGAAAGAATAAAGACATATTGTCCTGTAGACCGGCTTCTCTCTTCTTCTCTACGCCCTCATTACTTGCCTGTTCTCTTTGGGGCAGCCTGGCAGTAGCAAGAACAAATCTATACAATGCCATAAGCACAGAGCTCACAATCGCATTGATCTCTAAGTCTCAGGGCTCTCTCCATCCCTGCCTTCTGCAGTGACACCAGTCATACATGGCAAGACTCATGCAGACACAATCAGGTTCTTGTTCTGATAGGATCCCCCTCCCACCACCAAAACTAGGCTTGCCCTATGTCCCCCAGAGCTGGCAAGACGTACAGTCAGTATCACACACTGCTGAGCCATCATTGGGGCAAAATCGACTCTCGGTTTTCTTCCTCCCAAACTGCAGCTCGTGTGGATCGGACAGCTGGGCACGACACGTGTAGCGGAAGCGCTGCTCCTGGCGGGCACCATTCTGGGTGATGTTGACAGGCATCCAAGGGGTCCAGGGTGTGTTCCTGCGCACCTCTGGGCAGCTCTCTGGGTTGCAGGTCTTATATTCCTGCCAAGAAGGAAAACCACTCTCTCCTTACTCACTAAACAGCAGCAGCCTAACTGACAGAGATTTATTTACACTCCAGAAAATAAGGAGGTACCCTCTGAATCTAAAACAACCTCCATCCACCTTATCTGACCTCACAGACACAAACCAGTGCTGGGCACAGCACAAAATGTGGTGACTGTGGAGGCAGTGATGGTGCATAGCTTCAGGCGGACCTCAAGGATGAACTATGCTTGCTATTTTTATGTTTCCCTCAGGTTTGTGTTTCTTTGCTGACTCAAAGTCCTGTGAGGCTTTGAAAGCTTGGTACATTATGGGCAGGAGAATAATTCAGACAATAGATAACAATAACAGCAAAAAAGTTTTCTGCTGTGACCCTGAGATGCTGCTCTCAGGTCAGCCTAGAGGAGCCCCATAGGGACATAATGCTAGTAAGGTTTACTCCTTGAAAAGGGTATTGTTTTATTTTTAAGATGGTTTTAGATTATCTCTTTTTACAGCTATTTTTGTTTGGTTGGCTTTTTGAACTCTCCAGTGAGAGCTATGAACCATTTGCCATCTTTGGTGTAGAGACAAGCATCCACTGAGTACAGACAGCATTCTGTCTGGATGGGAATGGGGTGATTTAGGGTCTTTACAATTCTTGCCACTAGTGGGAGGAATTCCAGTGACAAACATTGCGCTCTTGTTTAAAGATAAATAAATAAACAAACCAGTCTTTTCTGGCAGAGGGAAAGAAATGTAATGCTTGAGGACTTTATGATTCTAGAGTAAATGCCAAACAGCTTGTGAACAGATGGGAGGTTCCAGATCAAATCTGCTTACTCTGAAAGAAAACTCTCCATAAAACTAATTAAAACAGCTGCATGAAACAGCTGCCAGAATAGGAACAGGAAAATAGAGAGAGAAAATAGGTAGCCATTGCCTCTCTGATGGGTTAACTAGGTTTTGACCAGTTATTTACTCAAGTATGGCAATAAGACTCATTTCTGATACATTAGGGCCTCCTTGACTCAATGGGAATGGGATAGAAGAAAAAAAAAAGTATAGTGCTTTCAGGTAAAGGACTTGATACCTGATCCCACAGAGGCCTACGGAATTCCTCTGTATACCAGTCTGTGCTTACCTCTACGTACACATACACACAGACTGACACATACACACTTTCACACCAACTTCACTGACTGGGGAACCTGCCACCTCTCTGCTTCCCAGTTCAGTTCAGCGTCCTTTCCAGCAAAAGCTGAGGATAGCGGTTTATTTCTAGCTTAAGAAATAAAACCAAGATGGAGAGAGGAGTGAAATACCAAGTTCCTAGATGCTAAATGCCAAAAGGTGCCCCTTATGCAATGTCAATAAAAAATACATACCACAGCACAGCCAGGACATGTATTTCCATTTTCACAGGACCTCTGCCTTGAATGAATCCCTCCACCACAATTCACACTACATTTATTCCAAGGACCCCACGAAGACCAAAAAATTGGTAATGGACATGGACTGTTCTCATTACAGAATCTGAAATAAGAAAGCGCATTGCTCAAAACACATCCATGTCAGCACATCCAAGGGACAAAACGGTGATGGATACAAGACTAAACACTGCATTTGGGTGCAATTCATGCAGGCACAGAAAGCCAGCAGAAGGCTGACACAACAGTCAGATTAGCAACCTCTGTTCATAGAACTGTACCCTTTGTTCAGAACACGGAGAGTGGTTTCCCAGGCTGAGCTCACTGAGACAGTTGGAAGAAATAGTCAAGATCAAGTTTTTGAAAGCGCTCTAAGCTCATAACTTTTATGCACTGAATTCACAAAAGAGCTCATAAGCTGAACCCATGTGTTATAAAAGAGAGAAAGTGGATGGTAAATATTTCCAATGGGATGACTAGTGGGAGGTCAACTCAATGGTGACCTGTCACTAACGGCAGGTGCTAAACGCTTGACAATCTTCTCTTCCCATGATCTGGCCCTGACTTCTGCTTGGACCCTAAAAAACTAGTGTTTGCAAATGGAGCTGAAGTAGAAGCTATAAGCATCTAAAAGCAGGCCCTAAATTAATGCTATTTCATGTTCCCTTTTCAAAAGGTAACTTTAATTTTGTTCAGCTTTTTAATCAATATTGTTCTCAAATTGAATCACACAGGACTGCAATTGAGTCAGATGTAGTCTTTAAAACCCAAAAAGGACCATTCCGAATGGCCACAAATCAAACCAAACATTAAAATGTCCTGAATCAAGGAAGTTAAATGAATTGCCCTTTGTATTCTGAGAAATGCAGAGAGATTTGTCTTAAGTGACCACTCAAGGGACAAGCAACAACCTATTGCCAAGCAGAGGTGGCCTTTAATGAAATGTCAAATCTGGAAACCAAATTGGGATGCCTTGAAGCATGTGTTTAATGAGGGGCCAGGCTTGAAGAAGTGTAATAGTGCAGATGGTTCTGTAGGTTCAAAAAGTATTGTCTCTTAATGATTTTGAATGAAATTTGCTTAGTTCAGGGGGAAAAAAAGATGGTTTTTTGATGCAAATCCCTGCAAAAACTCAACCCTAACTCTGTGAGTTCATCTGTATTTTGTTTTGAACTTCTCTTGGTGCATCAGCACAATTAATAGAGACTTAGGAATGGTGCAATTGGCGACGGAAGCTGCACATACTCAACTGCCTCCTCAGGGACAGATCAGAACAGTGTAACTGTGTCTCTGAACTCTACACTGCTACAGCAGGCACGGCTTCTCCTTTCACTGAGGAGGTCAGCCCTCTATTTGGGAGACAGGAATACTTGTGAAGCTCTCAAAAGTTCTGCTTGAGGGAGGAAGCAGCTCTGAAGTCTCTGATGGCCAAAGGCTCATTGAAAGATAGTGGCCATGCATGTGAGAAACCTCATCCCTCTGGAGTTTCTTCCATTTTGTGCATTCAGCCAAAGAGCCTTAATCTGCATTCATATAAGAGCCATCACTTCCAGCTGCCAACATTATACCCACAGAAGTGAACACATGGTGTTGAGGACATCTCTTACCTCTCTTCCCTGCTCTGTCCAACGCAGACCCTGCCCCCGTACCGTGGAGAGGGGTTGCTGCAGGATCGCTGGCGGACCTGAAAGCCAATCCCGCAGGAGGTGCTACACGGCGCCCAGGAAGACCAGGGTGTCCAAGCTCCGTTTCTAAGAAAGGAGGTGAGAGAGAACAGAGTATGGGGGTGACCTAACGGTCTGCCCATGTCATGCTGTACTCAACAACAAAACACATAAGGCACTGATGTGGGAATGGTTGAACTCATTGGATAAGTGATTATTCATTTCAACCATTTACCTCAGCAGAGATCTAGAAAAGGGAGTTTCAAAAGTGCTTAGCTTTGGTCTAACTTTCCTCCCATTGAAGTCTTTAAGAACTGGAAAGGAAGAGAATGAAGCCAATGCTGAATGATTTTCAAAATGCCTCCTAGGATTTGCTGGGCAACAGTGTGACTGCTAGAACTGACTGTTTCCCCGTTATCTCCTCCATGCCTCATAACCCCACCTTTCTGACCCAAAGAGTCTTCTGGACTCTTCTGCAAAAGAGTGCAGGTCTTAAGGCTCATGAATGCTAGTTGTGACAAAGGATGTAAAAAAACCCTACCCTCTGCTAGTTCAGTAGGTACTGATGCTTTAAATCTCTTACAGCAATACTACTGCCAGCTCCCATGGTTTTATCACAAACCTCATACTATTTGGTGTTTTCCTAAAGCCTTTAGCACTGAATCCTATTAAGTGGAAATCTCAAATTTCATTAAAAATAACAATAATTGCTTCTAGCTTTCATGGCCGCCTGCAGACGTCACTGTAGTGTGACCTTAAATCTGTAGAAACCAGAAGGCAATTAAGAGCTCAAGTTTCACTGTTTCATGAGCGATCACATCTCTGGTAACTTAGCCTGAAGCAAATGTGCTGTAAAACCTCTTAGTTCACACCTCAGCGACAGAGATGTCGCAAAGGCTCTGCGCCTCGCTCCTGCGACGGGCCGAGCACGTGCAGGCGGCCGGCTCCTGCGAGTAACTCAACTGCCTGCTTACACAGACGCCAACATTTTCATCTTTAAAATCTCGCATATATTAAAGCTCACCCTCCTCTGGTTTGGCAGCACTACTGAACCTTGGAGCAGGAGAGGAGGAACCATATCTCACCTCTTCTGCGCTGCAGGTTTCATTTTGCATGGAGCCGGTGGCAATGCTCTGTCTTACAGAACTGACTAATCTTGACACTTTACTGCCTTAAGCCAAAAAATCTCGTTTGTTTTGGGGTGTTTTTTCATAAAGAAAAACCCTTCTAAAAAGTGTAGTCAAAAAACAACTCAGGTGCTCTCTGGTTCTTGAAAGCTAAGCTTGAAAACAGATGTTAATTTTCAAAGCATTTACTGAACTAATAACACTGCTGGCAAGAAATATTTTCTGGCATAGCTCCAATCAGGGCAGAGGATGAAAGTTAAAACCCACGTTGCCCTTCACACTTTTTGTATTTGTTATCAACTCTTGCCCGTTCTTGGCAGCCTTATTTCAGAACCCTGTTAGATGTTTCTCCCCTCCTCCTCCTCCTCCTCCTCTTCTCTCATCCCTCTCCCTCCTTCCCTTCCCCTCTCCCGCCCCAAACAAGGTCAAAGAACAAGAAACTCACTTATATAAAAATCCTGCTGTTACATCTTACTTTGCCATGTTTTAACCCACTTATTACCTCCCCACTCCTTAACGCAAAATAAAGATTGTATGTAAAATCACAAAAAGAAAAAAATTGAACGGGAGGTTGCTGTTATTGCAACAAAAAAGGGAAAGTAATTGCTATTAAAAACTCCTCAAAACCCCAACAATTCTCAGCATCTATTTGTGTTTCAGGATTTTTAACACAAATAAAGACACCTTCCATTTTCTGATCTCCAGCTTTCTAATAGAACTCATCTTTAAGCATCCTGCTCCCTCTGCAAAAAGAAATCTCAATGCCAGATGAAGTCAATTAAAGGAAATTTGAGGGCTGAGGCGGATGTAGGATGACCAGATGTCCCTATTTTTCAAACCATGCTGTTTTCCTGTGTCTTAAGATTGAATAATCTATTTTTCATCCCCTTCTTAGAAGCCGTTCCTGCCTCTTTTGCCATCAGAGCAGTGCTGAGAAACCCTTCCCACTGGCAGGCTTTCCATTTGCCACTGACACAAAAAGCCTGACTGGGGAAGGCTCCGCTCAGCCCGCGGTGGCAGCAGAGGGGCAGGAAGGACTGCAGGCCTTTTGGGCAGCACAGCCCACAACTGGAAGGAGAGATGCCAATTAAAACATGAGTATTGATGAATTTTTAATGCCAAGACCAGCACTGATCTCCAGGGAGGCGTCAAGAGACAGCTGTCCTTAATAGCATGAATGTTTATGGAGAAGATAAAGTAGATAAAAACTGTATTGACCCAATATTTACCAGAATATTGGCTGATCCCACCCTGGTTAAGTAGTGCTTACACTATTGCATCGTCTTTCCTTGAGCCATGACATGATGTAGTCTGAGGGTGGAGGGGTAACATGGACACAAACACTGCCACTGTGCTTGGGCACCTGACCGGAGGATATTTAGCTTCCATACTGCTCAAGCATGAGCTTCAGGCTTCCCTGGAAAGGCAGCACTTGGACACAAGCTGAGCTGCGTGGGTGGTTTAAGTGCTGGCCCCGGCAGGCATGCCTCCTAAGCGCTGCCAGACGATGAGCTGTTGCTTTCACCTAGCCGGTGTGCTGCAGACAGTTCACAGGCTGGCAGAACAAGGCAAACGAGCCTTGCTCGGAGCTAGGCTAGGCCCTGTCTTTACAAGCGTTGCTCTGAAGAGCTCTGCTCACTTTTGGCAGTGCAACCTTGGAATCCAAACTCCAAAAAATGATGATGTTACGGGATGTCTTTAGCTTATTGCTGTTCAGTTGGCTAACAACTGCTTCTGTCTTACTCGCCTCCTCCTGATGGGTCACCACTCACTGTACAGTTGAGGGAAACTGAGGCACAGTGCAGGGAAGATTAATGTGTACACTAATTTGGGGTTCTTATCTTCCAAGAGCTCTGGCTGAAGGCCCATCTCTCAGATCCCTTGGGCTCCTTCATTTTTCACTGACTTCAAGCTGGACCACACATATCTCAGTTTGGCTGGGATACAATAGGAAAAATAAGGAAGGAGCTAAGCTGTGGATAGGCACAAGTCTTGCTCCCTTCCTAAAAAGCACAAAGATGCTGAAGTACCTTGAGCAATTTGCGACTTCGATCCTGGCCCCTTCGCAGCCGCGACCTCCACAGCGAGGACGAGGGCTGTCACATGAACGTGACCTACACATACAGGAGCCTGTGCTGTCCCCATCCGAATGCTCACAGAGTTGCCATGGGGACCAAGGCCCCAGTTTTCCATTTGTTGTCAGGTTTTTCACCTAATTTTAAAAGAAGAAAAGGTCATTAATAGCAAGTTTACATTTCTGGAGGCAGCCCCACAATAGAAATGCCAAACAAAGCTGCCGTGGGGATTAGGATGCAGTTTAGATGGGAGCTGTCTGTGCTTGCGAGCAGGATTCAAAACAGAGGGTTGTTTTCAGACAATGCCGCATCAATATTTACCCGCCAAATTCCACCCCGCATACCTAACGTGTGCGCACAGGCACCCGAGCCGACCCAGCCAGCACCACACCAGGCACAAGCATCCATCTGCCACGCCACAAAACCATCGCACTCCCTCATCCCACACGGCACAGCTTCAGCCTAAATGGCTAAGCTGGCTGAAGGACAGACAGTGAAGGAGATGGTGGCGACTAGAATTAATGCTGAGGATCGCACAGTGGGCCAAAGAGCAAGAATTCATCTCAAGGCAATTTATAGACCAGATCACACTGCTGTTTCCTCAGCCCTTTGTTTCGTGCCCGTACTGCCCCAAACAGGCTTCGGCTTGAGCTTAATGTGCACTGCAATGAAACAGTAAAAGTATGGTAGTCCTGGCAGAGCAAAAGAATGAGAACCAGAACTGTTTCAGGCCAGGACTGGTGAAGATCTTCCAGGAGATGAGGTGTCAGAGCTTGCTCCCCTGTGCCGTGTTTTAACCAGTGCTGCTAAGTCAGCCCTAAACCGAGGGCTGGGGGAGCAAGGAATAGGGCCCTTGCAACCCAGGCTGACTGAGGGGTGCTGCCTGCTCCTCCTGGGATCGCTCCCAGGCCACTGCTGCCTTCTCATGCCCACTCCACCACTGCTGCAAAATCCAGCAACTCCAGGACCATGTCTGTGAGGCTGCCCTGAACACCCCTGCCCTGCCCTGCCTATATACAGCAATTTCCTTGCTACAGCGCAGCACCATGATGCTCTCTCCCCCCTGTGGCTTCCTCCATCCTCCTCACTCCGTGTCCCAAAGCGCTGGACCTCGCAGGCAGGATGACACGGATGGCAGCCGCCTGCGAGTGGCTCATCCCCACTGGTGTCGCCCATGGGGTGGCGGGATGCTCAGCAGCTTTGGTAAAACTGCTGGCAAAGGCAACACTCGACTTGGCCTCGGTGTCACATGCCACAAAGGGTGAAGAAAGGAAGAGGCTGGGGCCCTGGCGAGCAGCCCTGGCCCCAAATCTGAGCCAGCTACCGCTGACAATCCCCACTGTGCCATGTTTCACTGAGCTCTGCAGCCCGCAGGACAAGTCCCCTGGGCACCCCTATAGGGGAAATAACTTCTCCTGCTCTACAGACAAGGAAACCGCGGCACAGGGAGGCTGTGAGCCTGCTCGGGAGCCACGCAAGGAGCCAACCACAGCCACAGGAGGAGTGCTTTCAAACGCTCATCCTCTGAAACACATTGCTCTGCTTATTCTCCAAGTCTGGCGCTATGTTAAACACTCAGAATGCACCTCTGGTAGGCTGTTATCCTCCCCTCTCACCCATCTACAGCAGCATCAAAAATATGCAGCAGTGGCATGGAAGTAATTTTGATCTGTTACTGCGCTTGACAGACTGTAGTCGGGGGGTTTCAAGCATCTGTTGCAAACCTTTGTTTGCAATAGATTATCATGTCGTCGTAAAAATTTGCTCTGGGCTGCAGGTTACAAGGCAAGATGCCTAGAGAAGAGAACACTGAGTTTTGTTGTTGTTGCTGAATTTGTTGTTTTAAACATGCATGCAGTCAAAAATCAATGCAGTTGGGTTGCTAAAAGTCATGAGGAGAAAAAAAATCAAAAGAACTACTTTCAGATATTTAATACTAGATTTTTATCTCCTTTTTCCTCCTGCCTTACAAAAGTCGTAATCCAAGTATTGGATCATTTCTATTCATTTTTGAGCCAGAAAGCCTTGCTGATTCCAGCAGGGAGTTCTGTTCAGAAATCAATGGTATAATATGGCCCGTGGCTTCAATTAAAAAAAAAAGAAAGCTGACAAATAATTATTGGCTCATAAGTGATACTGGGAAGGAACCCAAAAATTAAACAAATAAGCAGCCATAACCAAAATTGGAGATTTATAAACATGTCACGTTGTGAGTGTGGGAAGTTTTTATACTTAAGAAATTACATATGGATTATTGTTCCATCTTTAAATTCATAAAAATATCTTCAAAAGAGCAAAGTTGGGATGTGGCATAAAAACCCATATGCATTGATCTTTTTCAGGAATATCTTTACAAGGCAAATCCTTTGTAGCGAACACAGCACCCATCAGACACGATGTCTTTAAAAACGTCTGTGATCAAATGCTCTTCTCTCACCTGACAATATTACCAGTTCCAGAGTTCTGATATTTTGTAAGTTGCCATACTCCACCCAAAGGCCTCACCTTTTCACTTCTTCCTTCTACCATCTAAAGACTCAAGTGCAGGATCTAAAAATTCAGACTGACCATTCCAATGCCCGCCTGCCAGGATATTTTCAGTGTTTATTCTGATGTTACAGATAAGGCTGGAAGCATTCCTTGTTCTTTTGATTCATCTATGCTTCCTCTTGGGATTTAGATGTCAACTGCTTATAACTTTGCCAAGCTTCAGTTATTTCAGCTGGAAGTTTCCATGTTGGCTGTCTGATAGAAGCTGAAAATTCTTGCAAAGTTTCAGTCAAAATATTTCAAACATTTCTAAAATCAAATATAGGGAAAAAGAATGTCCATAAGTAGCAACCTTTTTCTTGAAACAAGCTGGTGTTCAGAGCAAGGAGCTGAACTTTATGTCATTGTACCACCTTTTCACGATTTCCATGAGAAGTGATTCAGATCTATCCAGGGTATAAAATCCCTGGGAGGTGAGGAGGAAAATTTGCAGTTTTTTGAGACTCGCAGATTTTGATCTTAGCAGCTGGAGTCCTCTCTGTTTAGTGGGCATGCTCCAGTGTGGGCTGGGGCAGGATTATCCCAGGCGCTGCAGCTCTGAGCGGCTGAGCCCACAGGTATTGAGAGCAGGGTACAAGTCTGCCAGACACCCCAAAAAAAGGAGTGGGGAGACTGGCACTGATTAGCAAGAAAATAGAGTGGCACAGAGCAGGTGCCAGATGACTGAGACAGGGGTTTGCTGGACACACAGAGTGGGACTGGGATGAAAACCTGTGAGGAAGAGCATCATTTGGCTCAGTTTAAGGAGGACTGTACACTTCATTGGGAATATTCAGCTCCTGACTTGCAAACCACCATCAACAGTGACCCCAGTAACTTGACTAACAGAGTTTGTAAGCCAAATCTAAAGTTCCTTTCCTGCTGGTAGCTCACGTTGGCATCAGTAAGATATTATAAAGTAGGATGTGCCTTTTTTCAGTTTTCCTAAAACCAAAAGGCACCTCACTCCCTTCTCCCAAGCCTAAGAAGAAACAGCATGCAATCACGTATTCGGGACTCCCTGATACGACATGTGCACAAACAGGGAAAAGAAGAGCAGCATGTGCAATTTGTGTCCTACCACTTCTTAATATTAAAACTTTTGCCATTGCAACTTTAGCAGCAAACCTTTAGGAGGTTCTGTGTGTTACCTGCCAATAATGTATATTAAACATTGCCCAAGGTACTATGTTAACACTGTGTAATTAACCCTTTATCTAAAGTCCCTTACTATTAAAGCTGGAGAGCGGGAATCTGTGCTACAATGTAGTGCTATCCAAAGATGTTCAGACTAGCTCTGAATGAGCATGTTTGCACAAGAGCAGCAGTCAAGTTGTGTTAGTGTTGTGGTTGACTCACACAAATGCCTGGCCCCTCTAGGATATAATTCAATAATATGCCAGTTCTGGCTTTAAAAGTTGCTCCATGCCAGTCTCTCAGCTGTGCCAGGACATCTGTTTGTGGGCCAGGCTGCAGAAGAACTCACTGACATTATCTGGGTTAGGAAAAGTTTATTTGGGAGGGGTGCTTTTAATCTACGCCATGTCACACTTAAGCGTGATCTCACACACAGCTGTACCAGCACAGCTGAACGCCTGGTGCTCAGCCCAGGAAAGTGGGGTGAGAAAAGCCAGGACTTCTTAAGACAGGAACTCATCCAACTAAACTCCCAAAACTCCCAGACAGGCCTCTTTCAACAGTGAGATTTTACACTGGGTGACTGCATTCCCCTACCTTTCCAGTGGTTATTCGCACACGCTGCCCTAGACTCTTGCCTCTACTGAACACAACCTTTATCCTGCACTGAACACAAGGAAATACTTGGATATTGCTGATGTAGGTGCTTAAATGAGCCATCCCACTCCATGCCAGAGGTGAATTCATTTCAGCAGAGGAGCAGAGGAGAAAGAATTCACTCGCGTGTGGATTTTAAACAGCTTGGCAGCCCATCAGTTAAAGAGCACAAAGCTGATGTATGTGCCAGAATCAGAGCACCTAAACGGAAAATAATCTACAATGGAAATGCTAAAACAAACATAAAACTAGCATCCCAAGAACAGCCAAAGCTCCTGAATATTCGGCGCTGGATTTTTATGACCTTGAAACAATGATCCGGAGTAACCCGTTCCCTAGTGTGCACCACAGCAGACATGTTGAAACTAGAGGATTAACACCTCACACACCTATCAACAGACACAGGCATTAAGCAGGACGAGATAACAGCATGGGCAATCAAGAAGCACTGCAACCCAGTTCGACACAGGAAGGTTATAAACACACAAGCCTCTGAATCCAGCAGTGAAAAACTTAAGCCTGCCAAGCTGAGGATGGATTGAAGTAATGACTAATATTTCCTGGGAAAATATCTGAGAAGTAAGGAAGATAAGGGGAATAAACATCCCAGCACCTCCAGACAGAAATAGCATACTGAAGATATAAACCATCCAGTCTTCCCTCTCTATCTAGTGGACTTAGCAGTATTAACATGCTAATTGATGTTAGATAATAACGATGGACATTAATGAGAATTTCTCCTCCCCCCCCTATTTATTTAAGAAGACTGGTTTTCCTCCCCAGCCACCTTGCAGGTAGAGTTCAAGCATCAGGAATTAAATTTGTCCAGATGGCTTCTGGGGATCACAGCCAGGAACTGGAAATTTTCAGAGGAGGTTGAGCGGGCTGGAAGGGAGCTGGAGAGCCAACTCAAACTGATTCAAGCAGAGACATTATTTTAGCTGATGTAGCTCATGGAGACCAGGGCAAGGAAAGAAGACCATCTCCTTGAAATATCACATAGACTTTGTTTAGAACACAGAGACCCTAAATCTGTTTATTTGCCCCAGAAGGGGCATCCCAAAGCAAGCATTCAGTCATCCTCATGCCCACCTATGCTTTGGTTTGCTCAATTAAGGTTAGACCTGAACACTCTTTTTCTCACACTCCCTCTCTTGGATACACTCTTCCCTTCCCTCTTGCTCTCTAGTACATACTGCATCTTTTTGTTCCCTCTGCAAACCGTCCCTAAATGCCCTGTTTCTCTGCTGCTTCCTAGATGTCTCTTCCTGCCAGTGCAACACTTCTTCACCAGCATTGTCTCCTGGGCACAGCTCAGGGATCCAAGAAGAAAATGAACTGGATGCTGCCCAAGGATGCTGTACATCAGCCATTCTGACTTCCCCAAGCTGCAGGGAAGCCAAGGAAATGGTGCAGACACTGGAGCAGCCCTGAGAAAGCTTAAGTGTCATCTGGGGCTTACATGGTTCCCAGCAATAACCCAGCAGCATGATCCAATCTTCTTAAGGCATGGGTGGGCACGAGGGGGATGCTTACTTTAGGATGCCCCTTTTGGAGCAAACAAACACATTTGGGGTCTCTGTGCTCTGAACAAGTGGCTGTGCACAGATAATAGGCTCTCCACGCTCTCCTAACAGCCAGTCCTCATTAGGCTGGCACACACTCACTTTCTCTCTCCCTTCTGCACATACACACACACTCACACACCAGCATATATAAAGTATTTCCACTCCTTCCACTTACTGGGCACTCAGTAATATTTTGAGTCCACAGGCTCATGTTGGAGCTATCCTCAATGGTGGTGCATCGCTTCTGCTTGCTATCCCAGCCGCAGTAGGGGTCTCTGGCTCCTAGGCATTCCCTGCATGTGCAAAGAGAAAAGATTAAAGCTCTTTAAGACTGTCTCGCTCTAAAGACACGTATTCAAGTATGGTGCTTGTATATGACAGCTGTCAACTGCACCGAGGCTCGGCAGAAGAAACAATTTCTTCTAAGCAGAGGTTTACCTGCTTGGAAGGGAAGAAGGGCTGAATAGAAGGGTGATAGAACACAAAGCAAATATCACTCATAGAAGCTGTAGATTAAAAATCAGTTCACTCCTCTCCAAGGCCTAGGGAAAGAAAATGACTTTACAAATTTTTAGTCAAAGAACACTTGTCATTGAGATATCTTTGTGCCCCCATGTAATCACTCAGCAGGCCAAATCTTACACAAAGCAACCTCTGTGAGTATGTTTTCTGACACTGTGTCCATCCAAAGGGGTTAGACAAGCAGAATTAGCCAATGGACCAGTAATAAAGGCTTTCTATTAGTCTTGGCCTTTGCTGGAACAATGGTTTCATTTATAATCCCAACATCAAGATGTCAGTTTGGAAAAGTCACAGCAGAACATTATTCCTAAGCTTTTGGCTGCTTTGAACACTGCTGTATTCATTTTCCTCCTGAATCCATATTTACAGGCGAAGTGTGTGTTCCCAACATGTGAGCTGCTAAAGAAAAATAACTAGGGTTAGTACTGCCGCTAAACAGAGAAGGTCAGTCACAGAATTAGTCTGTACCGATAAAATTCATCTGTATTGGTTGTTCCCATGAGTTGCTTTCAAATTGTTAATTTTCATTAAGAAAACATAACAGTACAAGATACATCATGCATGTGTTAGTGAAAGACAAAGAAGAGAGACAAAAAAAGATTCGCAACGTGATTTTTTATTCCAATGATCCATTCTCTTCTATCACACAAAAGGCTGATAGGATCTTTCCAAAAGTCCCAAATGATTTGAAAACTGCCAATTAGACAGCAACAAGGGACCAACCAGAAAAATTCAGTTCAAGAAGCTAAACAGGAGAGTAATAAAATTTATTCTAAGGGTAGGTATCAGTATGATAAATGAAACATAAAAAAAAAAAAAATCAAATGCAATGAGATGTGAACTGTTCCCTCCCAGAAATCTTTGAAATCCTATTAGCCTGTAATCAGCCGCAAATGAAAAAGCAAGTCCCTTAAGCACAGCTGAAAACACTCTATCAGTCTGCACTGACTCCGCAGCAATTTGCCCCAAAGCAAACTCTAGATTGTTTTGCTGTCTGGGACCCATTGCTTTATATATATATGTATGTGTGTGTGTATATATACACAGAGAGAGACATATGTGTATATATTTATATTTTAATTATGAGTTTCCGGTTTGCTTCTACATGGCAGCTCCTGCATTTCCTCTACTAAAGATTTCACACACGGAGTTGTTAGGAACATAACTTTATCTTTCATTCTTTAGGAAGGTACTTACAACGACTGTCTCTACTACATTTTTCCTTCAGCTGCTTCAACACACCCAAGGAAAAGGCAAAGATGATTTTGTCCCAGACCCAGGCAACAGAACATCAAATATTTGCCTAGAAAAGACTTGGGATTCTCAGTCCAAGGACACAGAAGTGACATGTGCTGCTTTGCTCATTTCTCTCACTAAGGACTCCTATCCTGCTGTTTTGGCAGCCCACACCACCCTCATCCATGAAATGGTGCTGACGCCACGTCTAGAGCTGCCCCTGGCATCCAGCAGCCCCTCAGCAGGGGCAGCACCCAGTTAATCACAGAGCAGACACTGGGGCATCTGCCCAGCCTTTTGGCAACTCAGCCCTTCAGGAGGGAACTGGGCGGTTTCTAGAGAGAAGAATAAGAATGAGAGAAGCAACAGGGGGGAGGGGGAAGGAAAAAAAAGCCCTGCTTTTAGTTAGAGAGCCTTTTGGTCAGGCTTTCAGACCCTGACACCACGTACATGCTATTGTTTCCAACTGCATGAAGCCATTTCACTGGGCACCCAGCGAGCTGAGAGAGGTCATTGTAATTCATAACAGGGAAGGCTGTTGTGAGCATCACCCTATTATGATACACATTTTCCCTGAATTTAATTTATAGGAAAACATGTGCTGCATAAATTCAGGAAATAATCTCCATATGTTCTGTGCTGCAGCCCTCAGCCACTCCGCAGGCTGCAATATATCCCAGTTAGGCACTGGCCACTTTGCTGGCACTATCATAATGTATGTCATGTAGCTAATGTGCCGCTCTTGGCTGAGAGCGGCGAGCTGCAGATCCCTAACAGTGCACTCAATGGATCACGGCCCGTGGTCCCCTGCCGCCGCCACTGACCTCCAGCTGACGGGCCATCAGTCACCAGGCTGCAGAGCCGCCAGAAGGCCACAATGATGGGCCCCAGCAAAAGCCCAATATGGTGCTTGTTGGTAGGGAGCTACGGCCATCTCACACCATCCCTGCACTCTGCGTCCTGGGTGTAATGAATTCCTACCCATTCCGGGCTCCACTGGGTTGTCAAAACGAGCACTCCATAATTTAACAACCATCAAAGCCTGGGACTTCTCCTCGTCTGACGGCAGGCCCTCAAAACCATACGAAATCTAAAAACAAAATAGCTATGCTGTCTGCCTCCTTTCAGGATTTGGAGCCCACTCATCTGCCTCAACTCTGGTCAGAAACCTATTATATCAGCTGACAGCAATACACTTAAGGGGGTATTTACTCACACACAATTTGCTGCATTTTTTCCCTTTTATAAGCAGGAAAAAGCATTACAATGTGCAAGAGAACAACATTTCTGGCAAATACTTTAAGTGAACACTTCAAAATCCACCCTAATTTATATCCTTAAAATATCTTTATTATCTATATATCCTTATTTTGGCCATTAAAAGATAAAACCACACCACCAAACACACACCAAAGGACAAATATATGTATGCCTCCATGCGTGCACAGATCAAAATGCTTCAGAAGTATGCTGTCATTCTCAGTAGATCAGGCACCATGGTGGAAAATGTAAAGATATCATAGCATTTCCCTATGCTGAGAATACAAAGCAAATTGAAATGTTTACATATAAATACCATTTCGTATTATGATACCACAGAAAAGTCTCACACAGGCCGTGGGACCCAAAGTCTCGCAGGCACTATGTAAATACTGTGAAATAAGATACAAGGGAGTTTACATGATATAATGAAAATCTGATGTTTCAAAGGCAATGGGACTGCTGCCACTGGCTCAGTGGGGCCAGATTCATGCCATACACGCAGGGAACACCACACTTGGGTCTCCTGAGTGTCAGGCTGGGAATGCCTCAAGGAACTAATGGCACACTATTGTCTCCCATCATAATTCACACAGGTAGAGGGAACCCATCTCCGAAGATTACCCAAGCATAGCAGGTTAACACTGGCTATATTAATGCTAATGACTTAGTTAATGAAATCCCACAAAGTGGGATACTTGTGGAAGTAAGATGGTGACGATACCACACGGTCCATGCTCCCAGTTCCCCTCTGGCCATATACTAACCATAGCGCATTCAGTGAGGACTCGGAAGAATACCTCTTGACGGATATCTAAGAGGTTGGATTTATTAAGACAGGACATTACTATCAGTAGCAATTCACTTTAATTCATTGCCTCACAATAAATGTCTTATCTGAGGCACAAAGGCATACACACTGACAATGCTCAATTGAAAAACAATTCCATTTGTATCTCCTATTCGAGGTATTTTCCTCTCCAGTTCCTTATTCTCACTTACCAAGGACATTTGCATGAAAATAAGATCTTACTCATAAGAGCTCACCTGCTGCCTGCTGTTTGGGAGCTGTAAGCCTCTCTGTTGTTGGCTGTTGCAATCATTTCTACAGCAGTGATTTGGGATAACACAAAGGATTAAGACTCCGCAAGTGGAGCGCTATCCACAGCCCACTGAAGTCAATGCAAACTCTAACCTACGACTCAAAAGAGTTTTTACAGGCCCTTTGAAGCCTGGCGGTGCTGAGCCTTCGTGAATAGCATGTGCCGTAAAAAGGCTTCTGCTTCCAAGATGCTGGTCCTGCCCAAGATCTCCTTTTTTGTAATAGCCTGAATTAAGTCGTCTCTCAGAATCTTCATTAAAGCTTAAATGTGTGCAGTTCAAAAGTTTTTTATATTCACTTTAATTTGCTCTGGGTCTAGATAACTTCATCTTTCGGTCATTTTCCCCAGAGTGTTAAAAAGCTTTAGACTGTGTAATAAACGGATCACCAAATCAATAGAATCAGACCCAAGATATCAGGCTTTGAGAGACGAAAGGAAAGAAAGAATTCTTCCCATTCTTACTACCAGACAGAAGACACAAAATCATGCCATTTTGTAAAAAAGCCACAAAACCGTCATTCAGAGCGTTCACACTGAAGGACTCTGCTCCTTTGATCTTCCAGGGCACGCTTGCTCTCCCAGTTTTCATTCCCTCTCTTTTCATTTACCTCTTTCTCACTCCTTTTTGATGACTAAGCGCAAGTGGCAATGGAATGACAGGATGCGATGATCTGTAGAGGCAGGGCTCTAGACCCAAAGACTGAGAGCCTCCCTGCCCAAACTCCTCTTGCTAACAAAACCCTGCCACTCTGCCAGGAGAGGGTTCTGCAATTTTGCTGAGGAGTTTGGAACCTGCAGTGAACATCATGTTCACCAGGGAAATACGACAACTGTCATAGCACCTAGTCCTTTAAACCCCCATGGGCATCACCAGTTAGTCCATTAGAGGCAGAGAGACCGCAGTGCTACCAACTGGTGCGGGGCAAACATTTATATGTGTAATCCTGCAAGGTGCTGAGCAACCTACGCTCATCTGTGCTTAGATCTCAGGAGCACGGGCAGCACAAGAGTTCACCTTGCTCTTTCTGGGGAATATGACCTCAGAATTTCACACATTTGTTGCACTCCTCAAGCAGGTAACTCCAAGGGAACAGCCCTTTTCAAGCAATAAGAGGGTTTTAGCTGTGCCTGTTAGTTGCAAGCACGAGGCTGTGTTTGGCAGACAGACATGTCCTGACAAGGTGAGCTTACTGTCCATTGCTATCAACCTGCGGAGGGGATGAACTAAACAAATAATCATATTAGCTTCCAGCCAACCAAATCATAATTACTGACAACTTCAATAGCCCATGCAAAGAAGAGCGGACTTCTGTCTTCCCTAAAGCCAGATGGCATGAAAAGAGAAGAATAAGAATCAAAAGGATGTTCGTGGCTTAAGAAAATAAGATTAGAAAGGGGGGAAAAGCACCAGACCTTCAAACAATCCCTCCAATTTTGATACCTTTAAAAATTCAAACTGCAGAGATGAGTTAGTGATCTGTACAAATCCATTATCTTTCCCCACTGAGAAGAGAAGCCAAGTGGAACTGAGCTGCTTTAGTCAGACGCTGGTCAAGTAGCAGCTTCATTTCTCAGCTGGTGAATACAACATATTCCATGCCAGATGCTACTGCCCTTTCCTCAAGACGAGCCTCCACTTATTTCATAAGCAATTAATGGGGCTATTTGTGGAGCAGGGCACTACTCGGGGAGAGCACGCTACAACTCACAGGTACCACCACTGTGAGGGCTACAGTTGATGTTAATCTGGACAGACAAGGTTTGGTATTTAGGCATTTGATATTGGAGGCAGAGGCAGAGAAGCTGAAGCATGCGTGTGTTGTGTGCGTATGTAATTTATCACCCACACATGCTTAGCATCAGTGATTGCTGCTCTGCACATGATTTGTTTTGAATGCATAAATTAAAGCCATGGTGTAAAACAACCTCTAAAACTGAAGTCCATTGACGAGCCAAACACATGTAACTGATTTGAAAGAAGCAGTGCACAGGCAGAGGATTTTCAGAGGCAGTTTCACCTCATTTTCCTCTCCGCATGAGGGACCTTGGCTTGCTAGTTTCAACCTCCTGCCCTACCATTTTCAATATCACTTTAATCAATTGTGGTTTATAGATTATGGCCTCGCACAATCTACACAACAAACTATTCCAATTCTTACTTTCTGACATCCCATTCCATCATCTTTTAGCAACAGTGACTTCTTTATTGGATAGGTGTTTATTTTTATTTTTAAAGCTGTGAAATAAAACAACATAGCATTTATTCAAATATGAAGATTAATGCCATCCCAAGAAAAAATCATGATTAAATCTGGATTTATGTTTACATCAGTAAAGCAGGTTATTAAAAAAAATGAATGTGTTGCTCCACAAACATTATTAGAAACTCTTGTCACTGTGCCAAACAAAACTGACCTCTAATAAAAACAGAAGTACAGAGGGCCTCTGACTACCAGTGATGGGATCAGTCATCCACAAGAAACTCGGATACTATTAAAGTCATAATGAAAGGAATAGCCAGAAGGAATTCCTGAATGCAGGGCATGTTTGTCTGGATTTCGAAGCACAACCACTTCCTAGCCTCAGCAGGCTTTTGAGCCTTAAGAAAACATGCCCTCCAGGGCTGCCATATGGAAAGAGGCAGAGGGGACAAGACAGCCTTTTGGAAAGGCAGCTTGGGCAAATCAGCGCACTCAAGTGTTATTGCCTGTCTCTGCCCTGTGTCAGTCAGTGTCTGGAGGCGGCTGTCAGATTAAGATGTGCTCTGCTCCCGCATTTCTGCTCTGTGGTTGCATCTCTGAGACTTTTGTGTGAACATGGCAAATGCCCGTGGTCTGGTGGTGGAGGTGGGCACGGGAAAAAGGGCAGTTTAGGCAAGAGCAAATCCACTGCAAGGGACACAGACAGGTGCTTTACACAGCCTCTGCAAGATGCTGATGATATAAGAACACAAATTATGCTAAAACGGGAACTTAGGAAGGGAAAGAAAACTGCAAAGGCAGAAAACTTAGAAAGAAATGTGAACGATGATAAAGAAACCTGAAAACAGTCTACAGTTGTCATCCAGGCTGCACAAAGTAATCCATATTCAAGCAGCTCCTTTGTGGAAGCTGGATTTTGTTAAGCTCTAGGTAATTATTTTCTGCTCAACAAGATGTAGATTCAACTAGACAGAACCTTTGTAGATTAATGTGTGTTGGAAAAGGCAAATAAATATTTGACCACCTACTACACCCTGAGGATCTAACATATCTCATGTCCAATGCAGGGCTATTTTAACAATGTGTAAGGGGCAAAATGGTCCTGCCAACATACTCTCCATTGCTTTTTCCCATGTAGTTATAAAAACAGCACCAAACAATGTCGATACCACTTTTTAACAAGAGACAACATCACTTAGGTAAATGGATACTCTTGAAATCCAGCCCTATCCCTTTGCAGACTGGAGTGTTCCCATAGATCTACAGTACTTAGGTATTTCAACATGTAAAAGACACTGGACAGCACAATATTATGTTTTCCTACAACCCATACATATTTTATGTACTTAAATTTAAACTTAAACCAACAACAACAAATTTGCTCTGTCTCCAGATACTTCCTCCTCCCCAAACAGGTGAAACAGCCCATCTCCTAATAAAAAGTTAATGATGCGTGTGCAGCAATACATTCATTCAGTATTACCATTGGACACATTCGTGCTTTACACTGCAAATGCTGAATGGAAGCTTGAGACATGAAGCAAAGCAGCAGTAAGGCTGTAGACTCTTTGCATCAGCGGCCATGTCGCTGAATATGACCATTGCCTAGAATACAAATCTTACAACATAATAGTAGCAAATTGCAAGAATTGACAGATGCAAGGGCTATCTGCCCTGGGGCTTGCTCGTAGCTTTAGTTATTAATCTTGTTTGTATAACAATAGCATCAATATCATCCTAACGTTACATATTCCAAGAAAACTACCTGCTTTCCTGTCAGTCGCCACTGTGTTGAAACTAATGTCACATAGCCCACCTAGCAGGCATCAGATGGCAGTGACTTTTAGACATTATTGATTTGAGCTGACCTAAAGCCAGCCTGCTAGAGGTAAAGGGATCCATACTCTAAACCATTCCCGATCTCGCGAGCTAAGCCATGCTGGCAGTACACTTTAAAAATAAGGAGCAAATAAAAGCCCTCGGCACGGTCAGCCTCCCTGCTTTTCCCTCCCTACTAGCAAATCCAAAGCCCTCCTGGAACAAATTGGCAACCTAGTCATATAGTAAGGAGACAAAAGCCAGTGAGCCCTGAAATTAGCTGATTTTGTTTGGCTTTTTCTGAAGTGACCTTCATCTGTTTCAGCACTTGTATAACCCAGACTCTGGCTACTGCTAAATTCCCCTTCTGCCAGAGTACCATTCACTCGGGACCATTTACATAGTTCAGAGCTAAAAGTAGGAGCCTAAAAGTGTACAGACAGCTTAAAATGAATGTAAAGCTTGCCATTGGTTTGAGCATTTAATAGAAATGGGAAAAACTGTAATAATTCATCTGGTTTGGAGCAAAGCTCGTTTCCACTCTTTCACCCCCGTTCTCTTTTTCAGTGATGTCAACACTAGCAATCTCAGCACAGGCTTATTCCTCACACTCAGCTTCTTGCTGGTTTCCCTCCTGGCCCAGCATTGCATTTCTCTCCTCACTGTTATTTGTGATTCCCTCATACTTAAACGCCATCTACAAAGTATGCTATTTTCTTTCTTCCGTGCCATTAAAGATAATGTCAAATAAGATGAAACTGAAAACCAATCTCTCTGGCATCTTACTGGTAACATGCCCCTGCTCACGGCACTACCGCTTACCCTCACCTTTTTTTTTCCAGTTTCAGACACACATGAACACATCCCTTTCCCAGACCATTCAAATGAAGCTCTTCAACTGCTATCCCAAAATCCGGGTTTCTTAGACCTGTACCATGCCCTCGAATCTTAAAGGTTCATATCCTGCAGATAGTATGGATGTGCTTAGCTTTACATATATAAGCAGCTACATTAAAGAAAATGGGAGTAATTGCCTGTTAGAGCAGATGCAAATGTGTTTTCAGGATAGAGAAAATGGTATAATTTTGCACTTCTATTTAAAGAACACAGATCCATTTCATCTACCAAACTTCATTCTTTCCAAGAGCTTCAGTGATCATGGTTCTGTTTGATGTCTTCATTCTCTGTCAGTGGGAGTCTCGCTATTTACTTAAATGCAACCAGAATGCCAAACCAGATGTTTAGTGATTTATTCTGATGTATTATTGGATACTGTGGATGACAAAAGATTGGCTGAATACTCTCCTTTCTGCCTATGAAGTCTTACAAAGCTTTTCAGCATTATTGGTGGTACAATAATTAGCTAATTCTCTTAAGTTTGGAGAGGCCATATAAGCCAAAGCAGATGGAAATGGATGATTAGGCTTTATCACAACATTTTTGTAGGCTCTTACCTTTCCTTTTGCCTATATTTTTAAAAGGATGTTCAACATGCTGAATATTTTTTAAGACTTGGGGAGATTTTCAAAACAACATCGGAGCCAGATTTTCCACATCCTCAGCTCAGAAGAAGGGGATGGATTTTCGAAGTCTTTGATGAACAGTCAGGCCATCAACATCGCCTCATCACTCTGCTGGTTGCTGGGCTCCACAGAACAACAGTCTCTGCTTTGTTCCCTCCCTTACTTCTTTTAACATTTTCTCTCCCATGCTTTTTACCCAACAATAGTTCCTTGTTTGTCCTTCAAGGAACTACCGTCATTCTGATGAAGAGGTCAGAGGATTTCCAGCCCATATTCAATTCACTCCTTCCTCAAAACTGTGAAAATTTTATATCTCTTCCCAGACTCTATTATTCCTCCAATAAAGCTCCCCAATAGTTTCAGTCCTGTCCTGTAATTCTGGGTTTGCAATCCTATATTCAAGTGCTTCATTCTCTTTTTACAGAGGATCTTGCACTACATAAGCAGTAAAAAAAAAAAAGAACAACCACCTCCAAAGCAATGCTCCATGGGATATCTCAAACCCCTTCAAGTGTGGTGTGGAAGTAGTACAGGGACCGTCCTTGGAGCTCCAGCTTTCCACACTGGAGGGCAAGCACAAAAGAGAGAAAGATGGCAAAAACCTCAATGCTTCTTCACTGCAGCTGCTGACCCTTTTCTTCCAAAAACTCCCTGGAGCCATTTCAGGAGTTACTCACCTATACATACTTAGTTGTCTGATCACAGGCCCAGAGCTATTTAGAGGTGAATTGTGTTTCTCACACAGATCTCAAGTCAGCAAATAAGAATACTTGTCAGCTGAGTCATTTCTGCCAGCTTTGCATTAAGCACCATGGCCGGAGGGGATGTACGGCAGAATTTAGGCCAAGTAGGAGGGCAAAAGCTCAGCGTCACTCAACACCAAACTCACCGCAACCAGGTCAGAAAAGCAGCAAAAGTTCAAATGAGACTGTGTCACAGCTGCACGCAAGAGCATCTGGCTCTCCCTATAGCCTTAGAAGCAGGAGTATCTCCACTGGCTAGAGGCTGACCTGAGGTGGCACCCACACAACCTTGATGGGATCCCCACACGTGAGCACAGCATGACAGGGAAAGGACAGGCAAGCCAAGCTATTCTCAGAAACACAGTGTACGTCCCAAAATTGCAAGCTGCATCATGCAAACTGCAAATTTTATGCAGACAACTGGGGGGAGGAAGAGGAAATAATGATTATTAGTTATGGATGCCCCATCCCTGAAGGGGTTCAAGGCCAGGTTGGATGGGGCTTTGAGCAGCCTGATCTAGTGGGAGGTGTCTCTGCCCAGGGCAGAGGGGTGGAACTGGATGATCTTTAAGGTCCCTTTCAACTCTAACCATTCTATGATTATCAATATAAAGTGCATTAAAATAAACTGCTCAGGACAGTGAGAGCAAAAAAGGTGGGTATTCAAGACACCCTCTGGTCTCGTTCCCAAACACATTTTCTTTTCGTCATTTGAATGCATAATCAAAAAATGGCTACAAAATCACCCCAAGGCCCACATCAGGGTTTCTCTCTGCTCAAAGGCCTTTGGCCCTGATGCTGCAACATGAAGAGATCATAAAGTGTTCCCTGCAACAACCAGCTTCATTTTCCTGCCTGTTTGATTGCAATTCCTAAAATGAATAATCTCACCCCATCCTTTGAAAAAATTATTAAACTACCCCCACAGATAGGCCCCACCTGAAAATAATGGTCCAGATTTGGAGTCCTCACCTCTCTCAAATTCAGATTCAGGATTTTGTTCAGACACATATCTAGAGATATGGTGGTGTCAGATAAAGCTGCAGTGCTGGCTCTCCAAACATCCCTCCCCGAAGCTTGGGGGCAACTTGAGGTAAAAATCCAAGCCCATTTGAAAATTGCAGGGAGGTTACAAAGATTTCAAAGCCATGCAAAATCCAGCAGCAAGCACAGCCAAGCTAAAAGGCACTCAGCAAAGCAGCCTTCAAAACGCGATGCATGTTCAAAGGGCTTGTAGGTTTTGCTCGCCTTGGACATCTTCCTAACACTCTGCAGCGAGAGTGGGGAACGGCAGCACTGAAGCAGAACAGGAAAACACAGGCACAAGGCAAGGTCCCCGCAGCCAAGTCCAGCCTGTAAATTTGGGCAGCTGACATTACAGATGTCTTCCCGTTGCCCTGTTGCTAAGACTGGCTGCTCTGAAAAGACAGATTGAGACAGGTCAGTGGGCACACACAAAACACTGCGCAGACACCCAGAAATATATTGGGTCAACAAAAAACATCAAGACATGGGGCTGAGTTACTGGCCACCATTTAAGAGATTAAATTGGTGCCATGTCAATAAACAAACAGTAAAGGAGATGGCAGATATCCTTTTCCCTTTCCATCTCTTCCTTTTCCTGCTGCTTTTTCCCCTGCCTCATTTCTGGGCCTCGGAACCAAGCCCCAAGGTTTTCAAGCAGCACAGTGGCGAGGATCGCTGGAGGGGATCAATGCTAGAATCAATTTTCTCTCCACACAAGATTGCCTGTTCCAGGGAGAAGGGAGAAGGCAGGGTGAGGGGAAGAGCTCTATGTCAGCAATCACGAAGCCACATCAGCCCCCAGGGTACAAAAGGCTGCAAAGTTTCCTGATAACAGGAGGCAGAGCCAAAGAAAACAGTGTTGTGGTATTCCTGCCTGGGAGGCACAAATTCTCCATCACCTCCAAGTTTCCTTAGCCTCCATCAAAACGATTAGATTATAAAAACTGCTGAAACCAGAGCTTTTCAGGGAGGCCAGTCAAGTAGTCACAGCATGACAAAAAAGTAAGTCAGGGGTGTTGTAGGGGCAGGAGCTCTTCTTCCCATGGTGGCTGTATATTGGCATGTATTAAACATAGACACAACAATAAGCAATAAATCACAGCCCAGGAGAAGTGCCAGGTGGAATGCACTGGGGGAAATTATCCTTCTCGATACAGTTCAGTATTGAAAGAAATACAAAGGAGGCCAAGTTGACTTAGCACCTACATAGCCAGGATGTGAAGGGGAAAAGGGGCTCCGACATTTGCAGCTAAAAAATTTGCAGCTGAATAATTTCCTACAAAAAACAGCTTAGCTTAAAAAGTAATAATAATATCACAAATATCCTTATAAACGAATAAATAAATAATGGTCTTCCTTGGCTTTCCTGAGTTTTCTTCTTTTTTCTCTCCTTTTTTCAAATGCGCAGTCCCTCCACAAGACTCAGCCATGGGGCAAAGGATCCATGGCAATACACAAATACATTACCCAGCACCCGAATTCAACAAATTCTGGCCTTCCATATCTTCAAATGCGCACCCACCACACTGTCAGGAGGTCCTATCATGAAACTAGGAAATAGAGGCAGAGTTTGAGTCTCCAACCTCCAAAGAGCTGGATCGCTTCCTTATTTCACTGAAAAATGCCTCCAGAAAGTTTGTTTTAGACAAAAACAGCACTGGTACACAACCTTCCCAGGAATTTCAGCCAGGACTCAGGGCCATACAATGCAGAAAACTGGGGTTGTTTGTAGCCACCAGCCTGCAAGGGAACCTCTTTGGAGATGGGTGTTTGTTTTGCTGGGGTAAGCTTTTACTAGCAGGGGACTGCTCTGCAGCTCTCAGGTCCTAAAGATACAGTGCTCCTGTGTGGTACCACCACCCATCTGCCCTCCAGCCACTGAAGGGACAATTCCCTGCTTGTCCCTTTTTTTAGGCAGTTGAGCTAACCTCCACCACTTGAGTTTTAATGGAAGTGTCATACAAACCACTTATGCAAGCTGAAACTGGGACACGATCTATAAATTACCGGAAAGTTGAACTCAAGATTAGGAAAAGAAAGAAAAGGAAGAACTCGTTTCTCTTGAAACTGGATCATATATATGTATACACACATAAATATTCTCACACTGAAACTCTCCAGGACAGCCTGAAGACGACAGCTGTTATGTTCTACTTTTTTAAAATCTCTGGTTTTAAGGGGTGAGGACAGGGTGGCATTTTCCAGCTGTGGTTCTCTTTCTCTTCCTAAACACTTCTGTGTCAGCCTATCTGTATAAGCAACTAAACCTTTACACATTAAACACTTCTTGTCAAACTTGCAGTAATGACCAAGTTACATTTTCTGAAACGGATAATTAAGAGGTTCAGTGAAAACACAAAGAGCTGGCATTTTTATATTTAGACAGACATGAATTTAGTACAAGCTGACTGATAAACTCTACTTGTTGAACATAAAACGATGGTGACATTTTCTATGTCAGTTTTTTTTTGGCAAGAGGACAGGGACATCTTGCAGTAGGCCATGAAAGAGGGAATCCATTTAGACATCACTCACAAATTCCTTCCTCTTGTCTAGCACAGAGGACATCAGTTGCAGACAAAACTCTCATCGAGGAAAGCAAGGCAAAAGCAGGAGAGGAGAAGGAAGACTGTTTTTAAGAGATGTAAACAAGCGATTACCCGCAGCAAACCCCACTGCACACTCAGGGAGATATTTGAGCAGATGTCTCAATCAGTTGGTATCACACTCTTTCACCTGCTTAAACAGAGGGATATGATTTGGATGCAAAATCCTTCCACACATATTTCTGGGTGGAAAACTGCTCCAGAGCCAGGGCTGACAATTAAAAAAAAAAGCCTTTTTTTCTACTCCCTTTGAAAGGTACAATCAAGGCACAGAATCTCTTCAGGTGTGAGAGGTGTCACACATAGTTGAGATGAGCTATTGGGTTCCAAAAGCAATAACAAGTTGCCACGCAGCCCAGCCCTGCCTCATCAGATGTTTGAGAGGTGATCACTCGGATAAGCCAGGATAGGCTGGCTGCAAGCCAAATTCAGAAACCTGCAGCCATATCGCCAATAAGAACCACCAGCAAAACACGTGGAGTTAATAAAAGTAACACTGAAATGTCAAGTTTAAAAAAAAAGAAAAAAGCAGTAAATATTGTGAGTCCTTCCATGGTAAACACACAATTAACTTCTGATGAGGATTAATTAATATTACAAAAAAAAATATTGCTCGTTCTCATTGTTCCTGTCATGAATGTATGTATCAGGAGATGCACTTCCAACAGTGTCTTTTGTCTTGTAGTGATGAAAAAAAGCATTCTAAACCAAATCAGACTGGAATATGTTTCCCGGGTGCTTTTCTTTTTAGGCTGAAGTGGAATATATCAGAGCCGTAAATTTGCTTACCCTTCTGTTTTGTACATGGAGCATCTCTCCAGAGGAATTTTTAGCACTCCATTATTTAAGCCCACAAAGAGCGACCTGTCGCTGTGCAGGATTTGGAGACTCTTGATTGCTTCCCGTTGCCCATCAGGGAGGATCTGCATTTCCTCTAAATAACAACTCCTCAGGCTCCTGTTAGTGGTAGCAAGGGCCTTCAAGATGGTGCCATACTCTAATGGAACAAGAAACAAGCCACAAGTGAATCTTGAAGGCATTGACTTCATTTCATACCTGCCTAAGGAGTGAAATATTAGTGTCATCTTTACACAGCTGCTTTAAACCTAGTCCTGGGTCACCGGCTGCCTATGGTAGAGAGAGCTCCTGCTACATGGTTACACTCCTCAGCAGTTTTCAGACATTAAAGAAACCAACTGTGAATGTATTCTAACAGAAAACCAGAAGGATGTGAACCATCTGGAGAGTGAGTACCTGGAAATATTTCCCAGTTGTAGCACCGAGGCAGAAAAGAATCTCATCCCGTTACCAGCAAGGTGACCCGAGATAGCAGGGATCATTTCTGATGCCCCAAGTCTGTATTTCTTTTGGTTTATGGAGGAGATCGGTGTGATTTGATGCCATGACAAATGACAACAGGTGCAGGAGCCCTGCTGGAAATCTCAGAGGCCTGCATAATGACTGCATGGGTCACAGATCTAATTGATCCTCTTCCTGGAAGAAGCTGTCCTGCCGGCTTGACGAGGGGATGTTATGGCATGAGCGGTACATACACAGAAACATATATGTTTGTGTTCGCAGTGCTCTTACCTAAATAATTTAAAGATCTGATAAACTGTGGGAGATTTATGCTGGGGAAAAGGGGGCAGCCACATCATTTTTCATTAAAACCCCAAAGGGGTCTGTCAGCCCCAGGTACTCCTGAAGCTTAATCCTTCTATCCCAATAACTTCTGTATTGCTGCCAAAGCTCAGCAATTTACAGTGGTGGGGCTGGCTGCCGTGCAAAGCTTCTCTTTTACTTCGGAGGGCCTTAAGTGTGGCACAAGACCAAGGCCCAAGTTTGGGCTTGGTTTGCCCCAGGACTGGGTTTGTGCTGAGGGCTGCCCCTGGGCAGGGCTGTCTCTACTGAAGAGGTAGAAGGTCCAGCAGAGCTCACTCTGCAGTTGCCACTCACCAGGGCCAGAAAGCCAACAGGAATAAGGAGGTAAGGTTAGGGCAGCAGACCTTTCTACACAAATGGCACGAGGCAGAAAGTATCACAGCTTTCTCTCAGGCTCTGTAGCTGGGACTCATCACTTAAAATACCAAGATAGCAAAATGGCACCACCGTGTTGTATTTCCATTTAAGTAAAATCTTATCATAATCAATGTATGTAGAAGGCCCCACAGTGGGAACGTTACTAAAACACATCCAAGATTATCACTTTTGAAGTGGTGGTAAAAGTTGGATAAATTATGACACAGTCCTGGAAGGTGGTAACATGAGAATGAGGAGATGACTCTGCATTCAGATGTGAGATTAAACTAAGACTTACGGAGGCAATCCATCTTATTCTAAAGTCAAAGCTTTTGCAATAGAGGATAACAACATTATACCCATGAGGCTGGCCATATGCTTTGATTAATCAAACTATTTAATTTAACCTCTATCATTAGTACGAATATGGGCTAAGACAACCATTTATAACACTTTGTCCTTCTACAGCATCTTTCATTTATCCAAGATATCCATGCTTTTCAGAAGAGGCAATGTGTCCTGCTAATTAAAGGATGGCAGTAGAAATCAAGAGACTAAATCATATACTTAATTCTACCACTGGCTCACTATGCTACCACAAAAAAAGCACTTGCCTCAGCTTCCCCATCTGCATTACATTTCAGTGCATGCCCATTCCCAAAAGCACCGGGAGTCATACAGCAGTAGGCACACGGAAGTGCAAAGAGAGAAGTAATTAAAACCTTGTGCAAGCCTGGAGGTTAAGTATTAGTAGTGCTTATTTAGAGATGAGTATGTCATAGCGCAGAAAGGCAACTTACGTGCACGAAACCACAGAGCATTTCAGTAACCTTTGCTCCTCCGCACTGTTATGTATTAGTCTGATGCGTTGAAACATGTTTTTATAAAAGGGAGAGAAATGTTATTGTTGTTTTTAAACACAATGTAGATTTATGGTCTGTTCACTTGGGACTCTCCCTCAAGTACTTCATCCTGCTTTTAATTTACTGAGGCAAACTAACTTCCAGGCAGTTTTGTACCCAAATGATACTGAATGACAACTGTGTAATGATGTCACGACTGGGGTCCCAGGGCTGCTAGGTCTACGAGCAAGCGGAGGGAACTTTCTTCAGCCCTGATGCTCTTACCTGTCCCAATATACATCACGTGGTAGAGAGTATCCTTCCCCTGAACAATATCAACCACCAGTTTGGAAAATCGAATGCTGTCCTGCGTCACGTACGGATCTACAGTCACCGGCTGCACGACATCATTCATGAGGAACAAGCGCTGCGCATCCTGCAGGACTCTCTCCGTCAGGTTCTCGTTAGGGCTGTCATCATTCAGCGTTCCACACTAAACATGGAAGATTGAATGTCAGCACCTGCATTTTCTCCCCTCTCCAGCAGCCCAAGCCCAAACTCTGAAATTCTTCTTCTGAAACCCATGTCCTGTTGATTTCCTGGGGAGGTGGGTCTGTACGAGGGTCTCAGGATCAGGCTCTGAGCCTGATCATAGGTCCTTATCCTAGCTTTGGCCTGTAGCCTGCTCCAAAAACATTTCTCCCAGATGGTGCACTGACCAGAAACGTGGTGTTCCCTTCCCTTGTGATACCCTGGGGCCAGCACACCAGAAGGGCAAAGGGCATTAAGAAACCAAGGAGGAAAATAAAGAATTAAAACTAGCTGTAGAAAGATTTAAAGCTAGCACTGGAGAGAAAGTTTTTGTAGCGATAAATCCTTGAAGAATTTCAAATAATCTTCAGATTCTACTTGGCATCTCAGTCTGTACAATGCACAAAAAAAAATGGAGGTTAAAAAACCTGAAAACCATGTTGGTTTTGCACCACAGAGCCCAACTCACCACACTGCTTTTCTCTGATGCGGTCCCTTCTGAACAGACCCTTCCAGCTTCATCTGAAGCCAGGCAGGTTATCCACTAGCTCCCCTCTCCCTGCATGCAGCTCTTCTCCCAGCAAAGGGCAGATCAACCCATGTCCACCTATCCTCCAGCACCAAGGGGTGCACTGAAATTGAATTCAGTGCCCTTGTCCATCCAGAATAGGGGCAAAACCAATGCGAGATTAAACTCTCCATGCAGTTTTGTGGTCCATGTCTGTAGCCAGGGCTGGATCTTCACTCTTCCCCACAGTACCATGCACAATGGGCAGAAGATTTATTACTCCAAAAGACAGCTGGGTGACTGCTTATTTATCCTGCCCAAGGCCATGGGAGTCAGTGGTACAAGTAGAAATCCTGCCAACTCCCATACTCAGTCCATGGACAACTTAATTTCTCACTAAGTAAAGCTCACACCTAAGTAATTTCACTAGAAAAAAACACACAAATTTCTTGTTCTTCAATTTGGGTCTGTGTTTTTGGGCTTTCTTTGGAAGAGAAGTTAATATATTGTGAATCAGGATGTGGATTGACAGCACTCCAGCTACAATGTACAAATTTTCCATGTGGATAGTCTCCATGTGCACCAAAGCAACTCTTTGCAGCGTGGCTGCCTTTCCGAGATGCATCATGCAGAGCTTCTCTTACGATGTGCTAAAATGAGTTGACAGGAATTTAGCTCACATTTACACAATAAATATGTATCCTAATAGCTGGTGTACTAAGCCCTACAATATTTTGGAGCTTGTGTGAACTAGGTGAACAAGGTGACAGTAATTGCCACCACCTATGAACATGGACACTTTTTGACCAACTTAAGCATCGTCCTGAGTACCCTGACTAAGAAAACATCAGTGGCTTTTGATGTGCCCTTAGGTGTGTTTTAATGGTTTTTTTTTTTTTCTATTGCAATGGTCTTTTTTAGTTCATGACTCATCACACATTCTAAAGAGTTTTTAGATCTCTCTCTCTGATGTCTCCTGTACTACTTCTGGTTTACACTACTGTCTTGCTCTGGATGCTTTTCTCCCCGCTCACTTCCCTTTCTAGAGCATCACTGAAGGAGGAGTCCCAGTGGCAGGAATGTCATTATTGGTTTTGTTTTCTGTTCTCATCAAGTCACAGATAATCCTTGTGGTCTATTGGCAGCCTGTGTGCTGACACAGCATCCCTCTGGTTTGGTTTTATTTTGTTTTGTTCTAATTTCCTGATTATCTGCACTGTCCTGATCCTCTATATCCTTCAGTATTTCTCCTTCCTCTCTGCAAGAAAAAAAAAAATATTCTGGCATGCTTCCCTCATCTTCCTTTGTGAACACTGAGGCAAAAAAATTAATTTAATTTTTTTGCAATATCTGCCTCTTCTGTCACTAAATTACCCTTGTCATCTCCTGAAGGCCCTTCACTGACCTCTTGTTCCTCCTGTACTTGAAAAACATCTTAATCTCTTCTTGCAATCTTCCTATTGTCTGCCGCATACCTCCTTTTCCTTTCTTTATTTTCCTCTGACCCTTTTCTTTCATGCTGCTGCTGCAATCTTTGCACTCCACATTTTATCTGATACTCATGGGTTAGCCCAGCAAGGGACAGAAAGCTCTTGATTCTCAGTTAACCTTAATATTCACTTTAAACTCAAGAGAAAAAAAAGAAAAGAGAAAAAAAGCCTGGCCATATTTGGCATGGCTGGGCCTTCAGCAAACCTTCATTTCTTGGTTTTGAGTGCACCAAGCTGAGGGGGTGACTGAGAGCCCAAACCTGTTCTACCTCTGGCAGAAGCCCCCACTCGGGTGCCATGAGGGAATTCAGGGGGAGAAATAAGGTTCCTCAGCAAGAACCCAAGCACGTCCCTGCCTGCAGCGTGGACCTGCCTCCCATCTGCTCTTGCTGAGATTTCAGGTGACTGCAGAGTCCTTTTTGGAAGGTCCCTGACATCACCAGCATGAAGGCAGATGGCATTTGCAGGCAGGCTCAGCACCTTTGCCATAATAAAGGAGAGCCAGATTCACACAATTGGTCTGAGAGGATTCACCGTGGGAAGCGAGGACAGGAAGACAAATCCGTCCACCCTAGGATTCTCCAGGTGGGAAGGGACTGAGATGTAAAATGGGCTTGTGCTTCAAAAGACTCAGGATTGCTGGGGCTGTCTGCACTGACTGAATCTGGGCATAAAGCAACTGAAGTTGTTCTATTATTTCCAAATTGCCCATAACTGGTAATCCCATGGTCTCAAAAACAAGTGACAAGGAGTTCCACAGACTAAACTACTCATTGATGTGGAGAAATACAATTTGTCTTCACTGTGGGTCTGCCTGGAAAAATGAGCCCCACACAAATCAGCCCAGTGGAGTGACAGAAGGTAAAAGGGACTGGAGTAAAAAGTGAAGGGCAGCAGTAGTACCTGGAAATTAGGGATGGGGTTTAACGTTGGCAGCCAGGCTGATCGTGGGTTTTCTTGGTAACGGAAAGGGCCATTAAATGCCTGAGTAATAGCACTCAGATTGAAGGCACACACTGCTGAGGCAGCTATGCTGTTTCTGGAAAAGGGGAGAAAAAAATCAATTTAATCATTAGAACATTGACATTTTCATCATAACAGACATCAAACTCCACTCAAATAAAATACATGTAAATTGCTAGGTAGATGTACAGTGATACCACTCTCATGAGGAGTAAAAATAAATAAATAAATTGTAAAATGCGGATGGCTTGCATGACAATTTTGAGAATGAATTTTAAGTGTGGTTTTAAAATGTCTGTGATTTAAGGGCCATGGAAGCAGTTCTGACAAGAAAGGGGAACACAGTTTAATTTGCATGGATTACTTGTGTTTGGTTTTATTTTTATTTTTTTAACAACCCATCTATCTTTATTGATTACAAACAACCTAATTTTTAATCTCTTGGTGTTTCTCAAGGTGAAGTTCTGTTTCTACAGGCTCCTGAAATCAGGTATAAAATATATCTCCTAATATTATATATATATATATACACACACACACATACATGTGTGTGTATATATATATATTTAAAAAAATACACACATGCATGCACACACAGGCAGGGGAAGTGCAAACCAGGCTGGTTGTTACAGCAGCTCAGCATGCAAAATGGTCTTGTTAATACGTGAAAGCCTCTGTTTTCAATGATCACACTTCACTTTTTGTATTCCCAGATGGGAATTAGCATCTGTCTCGGGGTAGGCTGTTCACCACGCACACACCAGCCAGGAGAAGCATGGCTAGGCAAATGCCACTGTAGGAAAGACTTTTTGGAAGGGCATTTGTCTTAGGGATGCTCCGTTGCCCAGTCAGACTCGCACACAGATCAGTTGGCCTTCACTGTCACATTTCGGTCATGGAGGACCCATTTCTGCAAGGTCCTAGGCAGGCTTAGCTCCTTCTGCCTCACGAGGGTTGGAGGGTGCTTCCCAGATGGTGATGGCACCTCAGGGAAGCCAGCCCAAAGAGAGACATTTGCTAAGTGGTAACCTGAAACTCAAACCTGCTCCCAGCAATCCCTTTCCTCCCTGCTTTTTTTTTTTTTTTTAAAGAAAAAGAACAACATTTAGAGAAAAAGATATCAGAATAAAACTCAAAATAGGGCTAGCACAAGAGACTGAATCCTCACGGTGCCTTTTAAATAACCCAAGTCCCGCTGTATGTGTCTTTCTGCTAATTAAAGCAATTTGAATTCTCTGAAAAGAACACTTTTTTTTACTAAACCAATAATTATACTCTCACACACACACACAAAAAAAGCCTTGCTCCACAATCCCAATCTGGGAAGCAGAAGAACAGATTCTTTCCCATCTTATTTCTTCCGAGCAATACAACATCAGGAAGAACTTCTTGCTTTGCTTTCCCATTCTCCGCTCCGGCCCCTGCTCCGTCCGTCCCCAGTGTGATGGAGTAGCTCGCTTTGAATATGTCAAAGCAGCGCCGGGCGAACCCTTCTCCACTTCTGTCTGAACACCGCTGACGCACTGCACGCTCACAGGCGGCAGCTCTTGAGACAAAGCTAATGATGGATGACAAGTAAATGCCTTGAGGCACACATGGGAAAAAAAAGGAGAATGGGAAAGAAAATGAAAAAGGAAAAGAAAGAATACTAGTCTAACAAAACCACTTTTTTTTAAAAAAAAAAAAAGGGTATTTTTAGGGCCCTGATAAGGACTCCACAGCTTAGCCCATTCCCTTTGCTAGAAAGGAGAGAGGTTTTTGATGAATCTGCAGCCTGTTTTCCTTTCCATCTGTGGCCTGGCATATTTCCCATCCCTCCCTGTGAAAAGTTGGATCCCAGTCTGAAGCCAGTGACATCAACTTGTGCAGCTGGCCCCTGGTGTGAAGTGCAACCTCTTTTACTCCCACCTCCTACTTCCTGTGATTAACTAGGTGGTTTAGAGAACGGGTTAAGTTCAACGAGGTTTTAACATTGCCTCCATTACCTCCCAGAAAAAATTTAATAAAAACTTCTTAAATATTTCACCAGCAGCTTCCCCAAAAAGCTCTCTTTACACTGATTCAGACGGGTATAAAAAAACATGAAGCAGTAAATCTGTATGTGGGTGTTACCACAACCACTAATACCCCTTGGTTATAAGGTGACCCTAAATTCATTATACATGATCCTTCCAAAATAAAAAGATCTTTAAACAAAAAAAATCGTAGTATTGTGGTGCATCGGCATTCTATTATAAAGAAACTCAGACTGGAGCATGCATCAACCCTCTTTGGTATGCAGAGCTCATGCAGCATGATATAAGTCCCAGTGGAAGTTAAAAGAATAATTACCATTATTTCTCTAGTTGGATGACAAACTGGAACATTTTCGCTTTGAACTCTCAAAACAACATCATGTTGTAGACCCAAAA
The DNA here is from genome assembly GCA_013400135.1 of Rhinoptilus africanus. Classification (NCBI taxonomy): domain Eukaryota; kingdom Metazoa; phylum Chordata; class Aves; order Charadriiformes; family Glareolidae; genus Rhinoptilus; species Rhinoptilus africanus. The sequence continues at coordinate 352,775 of VXBO01009823.1, read as the reverse complement.
CGCTACTTGATCTAACTTCAGCTATTATCAATAACTCATTTCTTCAATTACACAAACGTTACATATTATATTGTCCTCCAAAGATACAAGAGAGAACATACACCCATAGTGTATGAAGAGCGACTTAAGTGTAACCCAGAGGAGATGTGTAACACTCATCATGTCTCACGCTAAACCTGGAAGGCAGAAACAGCAGACAAGAAATCTTCCAACCAGAGGTAGCCTATGTCTCCCCTCTCTTATATTGCAAAAAATATACAAATTCGATAAATGTAATATGGTTATTAATAATTTTGCCATTTCCAACTTCTGTTCTTGGCTGGATGAACAGACAAATGGATAGATAAAACATTATCATTATGGGCATAGAAGTCTTCTCTGATGGCAAAAAAACCCCAAACAAAAAGTGTCATCTCAAATGCCCAAAGCAGTAGCCAGGTTTCCTTTTAATGTTCAGGAACTTTGGCCAGCATCCTTTAAATGTTTTCAGAGAATAAGCCATGCTCCTTTCAGTCCCAGTACAGATTTTCCACAAAGTCCACAGTCAAGGTGCAGCACTCAGTCATGTTTATTTTTTCTTGTTGCTTATCCACTGGCTCACTTTTAGCACATTGGCAATGGTAGTGCAGAAACAAAACATGGAAGATGGATGAGGGTGGCCAACACTCACCTACTTCTTGGCATTTACAGAGCAGGAATAACATTCAGGCTCTGTTGACTCTCACAGTGAAACTCCCAACAGTGCTTTAGCTCAAGAAGTTGGGGCTGATGCTTTGTGACTTCAAGAGCTGAAGTTCAAGTCACACCAGCAAGTGACACACAAAAATAGGAAGGCCTGTACTTCAGTGGGGCTTCACTTCTTTGGTTTGCTGTGGGCTTCTTGGGAACAGACCCTTATTCATATTAAACAGTATTCCACTGCACACAAAAACCACAAAGACGTTGGCTGCCCAGCGTGAAAAAGGCACTCTGAGTGTTTGTCATGTGGAGTAACTAACTCAGATTTTCATTCTCTAGTTTACACATCAGGATAACACCCCCCTGGAGAACATGTATTATTGAAACTCAATACCACGCAGACTGGTTATAGCTTGAAACTTATCATCCTAGCCTTGGGCTTCAAAGTTATTTGAGTTTGCCTGACTTAAAAATATACATTATGAGTTTTTTAATATATTTTTTAATTAACTCCTCTTCTCCTTTCTGCTTTCACAGCTACACTAAATCATTCCAATTACAAGTTTTTTCAATATCAAGCCAAGAAGAGGTGATTATGAAGTTTCAGAAATCATGCCTTCCCCTCAGAGTTCCAACACTGCTTTTGATTTGTGGAACTGAAACAATCTGTAGTGGAGGTACAGTCCCCCTTGGAAATGTCAAAAGCCCATATGACCTTGCTTCTACAGAGTCATGTTCAACAGCAATTTGTGTTGATTTCAGTCTAGGCTGTGGTGATCCCCTCTGTCTCATTTTCCTCCTTCCAGTCCTTCTCTCCCAAACATATGTACCTGTCCATCTCCTGGGCCAGCCCCAGTGTTCACACATTTGTGTCAGCTTGCCCAGGTAGTTAACCTGGCTGAAAATTAATTACGTTTTTCTATTGGGTCATTTTTAGACCAGCTCTCTGAACTACACAAGTAGCATTGCCACTACAAAAAGTCAGAAGTCTGTCACAGCCCAGGTTTATATCAAATTAAGTTACCCTAGAACTGCACAGTCATCTTTTATGGACTGCAGGAATCTATGAACCATGAATTAAAAACATTGTCCTAAAGGCTATATTGCCACGACAGATAACACAGACCTATATATTCCTTCATGTTAACCAAAGGACCGTTCAAAAAAGTATTGCTCAGACTGTCTAAGAAATCAGGATATTGTCAGTCTCGGACTGCTGGGGATTAGAAGAAGGGCAGTAAAATCAGTGCAACTTACACATTAGTAGTGAAGACACCATAGATCAGATCTTGCTCAGGAAGGTAGAAGGTGCTTTGCAATTCATTATAATAGAAAGGGATTTCTCCAGCACGGGAGCAGTTCAGCCGGGCTTTCATGAAAGTTGTCCATGTGTCCTCCAGCAAAAATCTCCCTCCAATATCATTTTTGCAAACCCTTGCCACCCGAGAATAGACTGTTTTACCACAGTCATGTTCTACCGCATTCTCACGGAAGAAGAAGTAGGTGAACAAACCGATGTCATAGGCAGCAATAAAGTTAGGCTCTGAAAAACAAACATTTGAGGAGATTTATATAGGTCAGAAATCAATCCGTGCTCACTGACTTCCCCAATGCATTGCGCCACCAGCTCCCTTTACACAGACTGTCAAAGCTGGGACCATGGGGAGTTTCGAGTCAGTAGATGACATGGCATAAAAATAGTAGATGAGAATAATGATATATGGAGATATAGCTCTAGTTCCATTTTTCAGATCTTGGAAAGACCCTATTGTTTCCCCACTTTATTGCCAAAGCTGCTACTGACTGCAGTGAAAGCAGAGTTTTCAACACCTTGCATATGTGAGACTCTTCTCTGTACCTATACTCATTTTACAATATAAAGCCTTCCCATTGGATTCCTTCACCTATTCACTTTTGAAGTGCACCTTATGGTGTGTTAAATATGCTACATGCATTCGCCTCATTCCCCAGACTGCCGCATTGGAACATTCAACTTACTCTCCCAACGCATTCACATCTGGCTTTTATCATGAAGTCTTTCCAGTTTCTAGGCACAAAAGATAATCTCATGTCCGTAAAACAAAACCATGCCACAGACTGACAGTATTGAAGCAAGCTCTGCTTATTTCTTTTTCTCCTAGAATTATTGTTATTATTTTCACAAGAATTGAAAAGAACCTGGAATTGGTTTTGTAATGAATATTTTAACTGGGTATTTAACAAAGCTTTAAAGTGTACGGTCTTTTATCCCAACAGTTTCTTTGGCAAAGGGAGAAGATTGGCCAATGAATAATATTCAACTAAACAAAAAAAAAAAAAACCCTGTTGGTTTTATACACTGCTTTTACAATGTTCATTTCTGAGCAATGCTCAAAGGAAGAAGAAAAAAAGGAAAGTACAGAATTCCTTTAATGCTGCATCCCAGGAGTGAAAGGAGAACAGAGTTGTGGCAGAGGGAGAGGAAGGCAGGCTGATGGTACTGCAAGGCAGGTTTGGGAGGCAGATGATGGTACAGAGGGGAGGGCCCTGAAAAGCATCTCCCATCAAACTTTCTCCTTCAAACAAACAGTGACTCGTAAAGGGACCGTTGCGCTCACTAATCTGACCTTCCCTCTAACACGAACCAGAGAATTTCACCCTGTAATTCCACCATTGGCTCCTGTAACTAACAGGTGAAATAGACCACATCTTTTGAAGGAGGTCTGATCTTACTGGGCAATGTCACATGGCTTTATATCCATCACTTCTCTCAGTGACTTGGTCAAATGACTAAATACTGCCCCAGCTGCAACCTGTATTTCTTTTTCCATTTCACATTATGTGGCTTCAGCTTCCAATCACAGGCTCTTGTCATGACTTGTCTGCTAGATTAAAGAACTTTATTCTGCCAGAAAACTTCTCTTGATGTAAGTCCTTACATATCATGAACAAAACACCTTTTATCTCCTTTCAGAAAGATAAATAAATTGAGCTCCTTAAGTCTCTCACTGTGAGGCAGGCTTTCCGAGCTTCAAATCACTCCATGGCTCTTCTCTGAATCATCTTCAGATTTTCTGTTTCTTGTTGAAAAGTGGCCAGAACAGGATGAAATTACTCCAATGTCCCCAACGCTGCACAAAGTTATAAATCCAAGAGTTAGCTTTTCCAATCACAGAATAGAAACTCAGCTTCTGTTTGTGCTCCTGTTCCAATGTGACTTCTGCCCAAATTCTTCATTCGTGCACAAACAGGAGGCACATATTTCTAGTGAGTGTATACGGGTTATGCTGCTTCTTGGTCCTAATTCATATTCTTGCCTGATGACATCCTTTTCCCACAGCTCTGTATCTCCATACTGACTTCAATATGCCTGCAGAAGCCTAGGTCAGTCTCATGAAGCTCCAGAGAGTGCACAATCCCACTGCTCGTACCTTTCGTTGAATCCAATGGAAAGATTCTGAATATCTTGTCAACTTACCCAGGTCAAAGGAGAGAGGGAAAGGGGAATATTGGGTTCTCCATCACTACAGTCTGCTCAGACAAGATGTGCTTTGCCCTAGTCAGAATGTGTGGACTCAGTGCAGGGATTACTGGTTGAAATGCTATAGTTTGTCTGATGTAGGGTATTATCACACCAGGGTAACAGCTGCTTTTAATAACTATAAATCCACAACAGCGTGGGTTCATGTGGAACATAATGTGCTGTGAAATTTCTCCTTTTCGGACTGATCTTGCACTGAAACCAACCATCTTCAGCTGAGTCAGTGGAAGCTGAGGGTGCTTAACACCATGCAGAACTGGGTCAACAATATGATGCTTTAAGTTGGTTTTGATCTTCAAATCTTTGAGTGGTTTTATTATTAAAAAGATGCATTTGGTCATCTCACAAGACAAAGACCCATATATATGTCAAGTAGTCTTTTAAGACCCACTTTCCATATTCTAAATCAACTTCTCTGAAATACTTCCAGGCTATTTTTAAATGTCTTCTAAGCTGCATTATTGCACCAGAAGCCCTTCCCTATCATAACTCTGGATCCCAATATGAAAACAGAGGGAAAGATTTACAATCCTGCCAAGTTGACTTTAATACACCTCTTGCTCAGATATGACCCACATGACTTTACCATTGAGCCATTTGGAGTTGTATTGTGCTGTCCTAAGTGGGGGAACATTTCCAAGGCTGCGGTAAATAGCAGGATCCCGTCCAGAGAAATCAATTACAGTTGCAGCATAGAGTTCTCCTCGCGATGTGATCACAGCTGTCGAGTTATGCCGGGGGTCGTATGGGCACCGAGCCACTCCATTAATTCTGTCAATGATTTTGCTAAGATTTCCTACCTGTATTTAAAAGGAGAGAAGTACAGAGAATTCAGTTTATCCACAAGTACCTATGAGCAAAGCCCTGATTTTAAAAAAACAGGCAGCTATAAGAAAGTAATGTCAGTGATGACTGTAAAATGATCTTTACATCCATTGTTTGCCAACATAAGAAGTTATATCTGAGCCTCACTGATCTTATTCCTTTGTAAGAAGGGTAATTCCCCAGCCAATAAAGCCTGTAGGCCCCAACCCACTCGGTGTAATCCGGCGCTCCTGCTGCTAGCACAGGCTTCTAATCTTCCACAGGCACCTCCTGAATGTGTACTGGCATTAAAAAATATTAACATAAACATTGCTCTGGATCTGTTCCTGCCTCCTTTGAAGCCAAAAGGAGTTTTGCCACTTATTTTAAGGAAACATTTAAGTATTCAGCTCAGGAGGCGTTCAAAGCTAAACTTGTCTATATTCCCCATTTTCAATAGTATTCCCGAGATTTACATGAGTAGCACTTCGTCCAGATCCAGCTCCCCGCCTGCAGATACACCCACCACCCCAAGCAGCCCAAAGGGGTCCAAAGAACAAAACCAAACCAATTTCAGATCAGAAACATCTGGAACATATTCTCTACAGCCATAATGCCCTGCCAAATGACTGGCCTTCCCCACAGCACGTATCCAGCCCTCTCCATCGCCGCAAAAGAGGCAAAACAGACCTGTCGACTGGAACACACCGGCGAAAAGGCATTGGTACCACAGGTAAAAACCTTCTTGCCATAAACAATCAGCACTCGGACATAGTTCTGGCACTCTTCCTATAGGGATACAAGACAGAGACAAAGCATTTTTGAAATGGAGACTGTGGGGTTATTTATTATATTTTAAAAAGTACCTGTATTGCAGCTGGAAAACATCTTCCTTAGCTCTAACTCGGAGTGAGGTTTGTTGCATCGAGCAGCGTGCACCTGTAGGGACTAGCGGTCTAAATGAGCAAGTCCAATTTGCTGGTTATTTCTCTAATTATAGCCCTGCACAGTCCCTCGATAGGATGTTATCCATCAGGTTGACTCTGTATTAGCTACACAAGTGCCTCTGTCTGTGCTCTGCATAGACAGGAGAAGGAATACCTCCTCTTTTCACTATGATACTTCTGACCTATTTTTCCCAGTAATGCTGCAGCTTTGAAAACATTACCCATACAGAAACTCCAGTGAAGGACAGTGGGTCCATTTGCACTACAATTCACACCAGTGCCAGCAGGAAAACAGCAGGAACTTCTCTTTAATAGACCAGGCTGGTCAGGGGAATCCTGTGCTTGAACAGGCTGTTACTTTCTGCCTCCCACAAGGACTGTGTGCTCAGGATTTTCCATGGTAGAAAGAGTTTCTCTTTCAGGCCAGGTCAGTCAGAAATAGCAAATCCCCTCTTCTCAGCTGCACAACCACTTGCTGGTACAAATAGGCAACTCCCCCCACATGCCAGTCCCCAAAGGCGTGGAGCTCCAGAGGTCACACACTGGGGCAGGGGTGGCAGCACAAGGCTGCAGTTGACTTTTTTCAGAAAATCTCCTTCGTTTCATTGGAGAGAGGCACAGTCTTTCTTTCTCCCCACGGCCAGAGACCGGCGGACTGCAGATTAGGCTAACTGAGCATCTTTGGGGAGTTAAGCCTTGGGGTAAGAAAAGGCCACATAAGGCAAGGACTTTCCNCAGTCTTTCTTTCTCCCCACGGCCTCATATCCAGAGACCGGCGGACTGCAGATCAGGTTAACTGAGCATCTTTGGGGAAAGAAGAGGCCACATAAAGCAGGGACTTTCTAACAGAACACACAGGGAAAGGGAGGTACGAGACTGGCGTGCACCTCCCACAGGCAGTGTAACAGGCTGGAGAGCTGCCTGCCCCCAAGGTTCCTCCCAACAGCCCCGATGAGGGCTGTGCAGCGAGCCTGGCACCAGCCTGCCTGCCCTGAGCTCTGGGGGCACCTCGGAAGGAAGGATATGAGCAACAGCAAATGACTGGCACCCACAGGCCTCCAAGTGAAGAAAGTCTATTCTATTCTACTATAAACAGAAAAGGAAACTTGTTAGAAAAATAACAACCTCGGCCGGGTTATCCTGGCTGCTTAGCTTTCCTCCCTTCAATAGATCATAATTTGCCACTAAGCTGAGCCTACAGCTGCAGACACCGCTTCTCCTTCTGTAAGCAGCACTCACTCTGTGAGCTTCCCTGTCTCACAGCCCTCCACGCTGTTGATCATTTCCCTGAAGACTTCATTTGCAAGATTCAGCAGTGTAAAGACACTCCCTATCATCTGGGAAGGAAGAGGCTTGCTTAGCTGGATTACGTGCTATCTCCTTTCATTTGCTGTATGGAAATCAACTCCTTGAAGGATGGCATTTAGCGAAACCCCACCAGCGTTAACCACAGACAAGCGACTGTATGGGCATGGCATGTGAGGTTTGCTCTCGAACGGAGAGGATGAGAGGGCCTGCACTCCAGAGCCAGCCCGGGGAGAGTCTACAGAGTGCCAAGGCGCAGGGGCTGCCGGTCTTGAGTCTCAGCAGGGGCATTGGGGATCACATATGTAAAGCCCGGCACCCGAAAATGAGAGCTTGAATTCAGAGCTGGGTTGATTCAGAACTTCTTATTTCAGGAGCAGATCAGTCATGGTGATTCTGCATCAGCCTATCAAACAGGACCTTCAGAAACACCGTCCCACCTGCTGTGTGTTGAGAATAGAGATCTCATCGTTTCCTTGAGAAAGATGAAGGGCTTGTCAGCCGCTCTGCCATCTCCCACCGTTGTTACATGGTGCTGAGAGCCGTGTTAGTTATCCCCTGCCCTAGAGATGTCCGCATTTCATGAATGGGTTAAGTAATTCCTCTTTCTGTAGAGCACAGTTATTCACTCCCACATAACATTAGGACCATTATATATTTAATTGCAAAGTACTAGACATTCTGGAGAGGATTTTTAAAAAAAAAAAAAAGGTCTGAGCTCCTCTCCCAACAGGGTTTTGTTTTCAGAATATGATTGATTTGGCATCTAACCCAGCTCTCCTTCCATCTTTCTCTGCTTTGTGCAGAGTCTGAGCATAGCTTCTCACCCAAACAAACTACTATTATTTATGTTGCTGGGCCCTTTCCTGCCAAGGCACTTCAATATATTCATATATATATATATATATATATATTTCCCTAAAATTCTGTCCTGAAGAAATCTAAAATCCTAATTTACAAAATTCTTGTCTTTGCACAGAACTATATGACAGATCAACAAACTTCAATTTCTATTAAAATCTTCCCTGCTGAGAAGATAGCACACAAAAAAGAATTTCTTTGCAAGGTCATGTGCTGGATGGTCTTCTGGAGTCTACCAGCAGTGATGCATCTCTTGCACACTTTACTCCAAGGCACAGTAGGCCGGGTTGGTAAGGATGCGGGAAACTCATAAAATATCGTGCTATTTTAGCCTAGTTAAGCACAGTTTTATTTGTACCCATTCAGTCCAAGCAGAAAGTATATATTGAAACAGAGGAGAAACCATACTGAGAAAATATATCTGCTGTTGTCTGAATCTGCACCAGAATATTTGATCCATGACTTCCAGCCCATTCCCAACTGCGGTAGCAAAGAGCAAAAGAGCACAGTCAGTACGGATGAGGCGTTAGACTGGAAACACTCGACCCCCAATACTCTTCAGGGAACTGGATGCACCACACCCACTACTGATTTCATTGGCTGTAAGAGGGAGAAATTTGGGTGACTAGTGGATGCTTTCCACTCTGCTGAGATAATGATGCCTCTAGGCATGGTCCATATGGGGCCAGACTCTTTTCAGTGGTGCCCAGCAACAGAACAAGGGGCAATGGGCACAAGCTGGAACACGGGAAATTCTTTTTCAACATGAGGAAAAACATCTTTTCTTTGAGGGTGGCAGAGCACTGGAACAGGCTGTCCATTAGAGGCTGTGGAGTCTCCTTTTCTGGAGACATTCAAAACTCTCCTGGACGCGTTCCTGTGCAACCTGCTCTAAGTGAACCTGCTTTGGCAGGGAGAATGGACTAGGTGATCACCAAAGGTCCCTTTCCAACCCCTACCACTCTGTGATTCTGTGATATCCAGCCGCAGTTATTCCTACGAATTAGCTGAATACACGTTTTCCCTGGGCCTGCCTTACTGATGGTGGTAACAGCACTCCATGCTCCTGGAGGAGGAGCAAGGAGAACATATACGTTTCATCCAGTGGTCTCAAAGCAATGTCTACGGCTTTAAGTAATGTTCTGTAAGTAATGTTTTGAAACAGATGTGCATAACCTACCTGCATATCTACTGATTCACCCTATCTATCTGGGTGAATCAAGACACACAGGTGCTAAAGGACTTGCCAAGGTGACACACTGAGTCAGAGAGGAGATCCCAAAGGACACCAACAAAGATCTAACTACCAGACCCCACCACTCTAGCCTGCCTGGCCCAAAGAGGAATACTGTGCTCATCTGTTAATTTTTATTGCTGTACCCACTGCCAGTCATGTCGGTCCGTGAAAACCTCCAACAAAAGCAAAGAAGAAATAGAACCACATAAATGCTCCATCTTGCAGGATTTTTCTGAAGACACTGCTGGTGAGATTTACATGAGAACTCCTTTCTACCCTAGTCTCAAAATAACTAGCAAGGAACAGCCTCCACTCTGTGTTCTTTAAACCAGCCTGGATTTGCTCTGAATAATCATTCAACACGCTGCTCTCTGCAACAATTCATAGCTGAGGCAAGAGGCTAGTAAAATGATCTCACAAAGCCTTACAGAAAAAAGGAGCTATTTAATGCAGTTTCTTCCATGTGGCTGGAAAACTAGGCATACAGGACGCAAAATTCAGACGGGCTTTAATATAGCCAGAAAATCTGGCAAGCTTGAACCCAACTCTGTCCAGACGAGACAATATTTGGATCCTGCTTTCACATTATGGAGCAGACAGTTAAATCTGTGTATGATCAGTCTGCAAACCTCATCGCCAGAAGATATTATTGGGATCAAGAGATTAAGGATTTAAATAAAGGGAGAAGACTGGGTATTTATATGGTTAATGAGAATAACCCACTTATATTAGTTGGGATTATTATTAAATATATGGCACAGCTGATAAAAACCTGTGGCTCATTGCCAGAGCATTAAGGATATCTCCAATTTTCCTATGAATTCCATGTTACCCACTTTGGGGTTCTTGCTCCTTCCTCAAAATTACCTGGTACTGGTCCCTTTTTTGAGATAAGACCTCAAATTGAGCAGAAACAACTTTTCTCCAGTCTAATGACCCTTGTTTTCCTGGTAAGGGAGAGTACATGACTTCTGATGCTCTGTACATGGCACAGGGTCTCACAGTCACTAGATGAATGAACTTCAGTGAACCCCTTCCTTCCCTGCAGTTTAAGCCTATCCTCATTTATTGCAGTTTCTGCAAAATTTAGATTTAAATGTGACTGTCTGTGAATGCTGTAACATCCATAACTGTAGACAGGTCCAGGCTTCTTTCTAGCTCATATATATGTCAGGCTGCTTTGAACACACATTTCAAACCTGAGAACCAAGCGCGGTGCCCTGTTACTCCCTTCATTCACATGGACAGAGCAGTAAACGGGGGGGTTGAACTCCTGCCGGCTTCGGTTTGAGGTAAAATTCAAAAAGACATTTTCAAAATGCTGCGAATAAGCCAGCTGTAGGTGCTTCTTGAGTTGTTCCATCTGTCATCTCTGAACACTGGAGTTCTGAAATGTTATAAACCCTGAATCTCATGGTACAGATGTATTATTTCTTTGAAAGTGTAACCATATATAGGCGCTACTTTAATTGCCCTTTTACTTTGAATAAACCACTCAAGCCTTGTTTTCAGAGATCCCTTTTTTAATTCTTTCTCTTTTTTTAGGCTAACACTATTTCATCACTTAGTGATAAATTTTAATCATAGATTAAAAACATATTTACATGTTCTATGAGAAGAATAGCTGTTTCAGATGGTTTGTTGTCCTCAGTAATAAACACAAACTCCTGGAGAACAACCTGCAGCGCAGAGATGAGCCAGCAGAACTCCCGTGTTACCCCTTCAACAACATTTTAGAGCGCAGCAGACATTTATCTGTTGCAGTTCATCCCAATTTGTTAAAAAATAATCCAGATTTAACATGTCCTCAAGCACTGTTATTAATGCACTCTCAGACATCTATATTTATTTCTTTGGACAAACAATTCTATTAATCAGTTTCAGCCAATACCCTGACCAAGCTGTCTTTCTCCTTTGAGTGCAATAGATAGCAAAGAGAATTGCTAATGATTTTTCCAGCAAGTTTTCTTTAATGGACTTCAAATCAAATTTGGGGGCTGATTCTGCATTGGTAGTTTAGCAGAAGTACTAGGAATGTGAGTTTGGATCTCTAGGAACAGCTACAAAGTGGGGGAAAATATCTGACAGCCTCCTAGTTATTTCCGCTTCCCTGGGGATTTATATGGTGCCTGTCCTGCCTGGATGCCTATTATTCATAAGTGGCATGGAGATTCCCGGCTCCATTAGAAAACCAGAGGGCACATCCTCTGTCTGCCACAGGGCCACTTGAAGGCCTGAAACATCAGATTCCTCCATTAGCTCCAAACCCATTCATGTGGGCTCTAACCTTGGGCTAGGATTTCCCTGTGAACTCCTGTGAACCTTAAGACCCCCCAGTATCAGGACATCATATAAGAAAAGGAAGAAACTATACTAGCAATACGGTGGGACAACCAGTAGCTGGATGTCTATCAGATGTTTCTCTTGGTTGTTTCTTGCTCCAGAAGTGTTATTAGTGCATCATCTTCCTTCTGGCTACACAAAGCTCTTAGGACAGCAGGTAAGAGCTGGATCACTGACATTTTCACAAGCAGTTCCCATTCACTTTTTGAAATGACAGTGTGCTGCTTTTGGAAAGTTAACAAATACCTCTGTGCTTAGACAGGAGAAAAACCAAAATGCTCTTGTTTAGAAAGCCACAACCTTCCATGCCAGGCAAAATTGCTTAGATGTGGTGGATGTGGACTGTTATGCAGAGACAAACCAATTACAATCTAGAAGCTGAGCAACTCCGAATGAAATTAAATACACCTCTTCCCCTTCTGCTCTATCCATCACTCATTTTAACTACAACCTCTGGGTGATATTATTTGGAAGACAGAAAGAAAGGCTTTTTTCTCTGCATTGTCTCTCAGCAACGTGGATGTTTTCCAGGGGACAGTTTTAAGGTGCTGATCAGGACACGTTTTATAAATGTTGCAAAAATAAGAATGATGACTAGTGGAAGCCCACACGGATCTCCAGAGACACGGCAAATAAAGCATATACAATCCTTTCAGGAAACCAGAAGTTTTGGTTGATAAATATGACATAAATGAAAAAGACTTTTCTGAGGTGTTGGTTTTAATACCACTTGACATATTGCAGAGAGTTAATTTTAAAATCTGGTTTGAGAACATATACATTAATGGATTAAAATCTGATAAATCACTGGACTGAAAAAAGTCCTCAGAGAGAAATTCTTCACAAACTTGCTACTCTAGCAGGGTCCTAGATAGGGTGGTGCTAGCCCAGCATCAACGTTTTTCTTAACTAACATTTGTAGATAACCCAAATATTATGAAAAAGCAATTGCCAGTGAGGTCAAAGCCCCACTATATATATAGTGATATATGCTCGGCTGATGAGCTGGACCCAACAAACAAAATAAATTTTTGTAAGATATTATGCATTTAACAGCAAGGAACAAAAGGGCTCTATGTACAGGCTAGGAGATAACATCCCAAGACTAGCAACTGTGAAAAGGATTCAGTGGTCACAGTGGCTAGGCAATTTTGCATGATCTCCTATGGCAGAAGAGCTTATGAAACTGCCAGGTATATGAGCAGAGGAGGGTGAATAAGAGATGGAAGACTGTTCTAATCACACTCAGGCATTAGAGAGATTGACAAGGGAATACAGGTGAAAAATTGGTGTACAGAAAACAGACACAAAAAAATATTAAAAGGCAGTAGAAAAATGACTTGCAAAAAGAGGCTTGGAGAACTCAGCTTTTTATTTTTTCAAAAAGCCTAAGTACTGATTTGACAAGAGCTTATAAGTGCCTTTGTGAAAAATAAATATTGGTAACTAAAGGGCTCTTTAATCTAGCAGAGAAGGGCAAAACGAGACTCAGCCACTCTAAACTGAAGCCAGATCCAAAGAGGAAATAAAGTACGTGTTGTTAACAGGGAAGGTGATCTACCATTAGACCAAGCCAGCAAAGCCCACAGTCAGCCCGTTTGCTTCAGGCCTTCAGTTCAAAACTTTCTGCCTTCCTCAAAAAGGTGCAGCAACCAAACACAAGGTACTGAGCTCCATTTAGGAATAAGCAGGTGAAATTTGTGGTCAGAGCTACACAGGGTGTCAGGAGAAATGACCAACCTAATGGTACCTTCTAAGCTCAAATCTGGGACCCAGATTTCTCATTTCCCTTTTCTCTGGCCAATAGGTACTCAAATGTGGAGTAACCATCATGCCATAAAAATTATACTTCTGTGATATGTATTTTGTGGCTTTTATTCTTGCAATTTTTGTTTTTCTTATGGTAAAGCTCTAAGCATTTCAGAAGATAGTTTCTAAGCAGCAGGAAGAATCTGATTTAGATACTCAACAGGCATAAGAATGAAGCAGAAAAAAAGGCATTTCAATACACATGGTAGCTTTGAAAACCTCACCCTAAAATACACACATTATTAAATCAGCAAGGAAAATGGACCAGTCATACAACTTAATCAAATTACACTGCAAATTAATATAAGAGCCAAAGGTCCTCCTTATTTCTAGCCTCTATCACCACATACCTAAGTGCCTGACAATCCATAACATATTTATCATCAAATCATCTGTGCTAGGTAGAAAACTGTCATAAGTCAAGTTTTGACAAAGCAGAGCTGAGGCAGACAAAGCTCTGGATCTTGTCCCATCATTGCACAGCAGCATCAGAAATATTCACGTGAGTGCTGCCCTCACTTGCTGCATTTACCCAGCCAAGGGTACAGATGCTGGGTCAGAGCTGGACTTCTTAGCTAAGTAGAGCACCTCACCAGCTGACTAGGCTAAACTTGGCATTTTTGGAGCTAGCACTAAGTCATTTCACTGCAGTGCAACAAACAATGAATGTGTAGACTCCCTAAGAGGGACTCAGCCATGGCCACACATGTTAGAGTAGACACAGACTTGGGAGATCTGAGTTTACTTAGCTACTGCAGAATCCTTCCACCTGTGTTTGTAGCTTCAAGTCTTCTGGTCAGACTCTTAGTCAAAACCTCTGTTTGACATTAATTCTATGTCAAGAAGTGTCTAAAAATCTGCTTAATTATTGTTCCTTAGAACTTCACATCCATGGCCACTGCGCCCACCAAACAATTTCAAGCTCTGGATCACAATCGGCATAAACTTAGATGTTCAGAGCATTATCCTCATGAAATTTTTGGCAAACTCTTTGCAGTGGGAGGAGGAAGCAGCAGTAAAGATACTCAGACCATTGCTTTCTTTTGGCATGACAGTAAAAGAGCAAATTGAAATTATCCTAGAATTTGTTCAGTCAAATGCATGGTTTTATCCAGCGGTTGACAAAATAATTCTGGGTTATAAGTTCAAATCCTTCATGAATAATAGGATACAATTTAAATCTCACAAATTTTACAATGGAAGAAAAGAACAAGATCCTTTCTTTACACATTTTAAAGTAAAAAGACTAAAAATTCAAAAATTCCTCATATCTCAGGCTTTGGAGTTTTCTAATTTTGTACAACTTCTGTTGGGTTCTTCTTCTAGTGGCTGGCCTTGTTTGGTGTCCACCTAACCCAACCCATTTTGCCTCCACGGATGTTTTCCTGCATAACGTAGTTCCTACATGAAACTCTAACAGATGTTCTAGGATACCCATACTCCTGCTCTCCACAGCTATCCGGCAAGATTCAAGCTAGCTTTTTTGTGTATATACAAGTTAATACAGTCATCACATAAAGTTTATTATATAAAATGAACGTGGTCAATAGAAGATCATATAATTCTGCTGTGTTTAAAGCACTGAAATGGAACTTGGCAGAATTCCAGCGTTTTCAGCCAGCCACACAATCACTTTCTGCTTGACTGTCCATGTGTAAGCAAAGATTGTGCTTATTCTCTCTTATCCTTTGTCCAACTCCTTTGGTTTGGACCGAGAACTCTTTGCCATGTAGCATTAAGGACAGACAATAGAACCCCCTCTCAGTTGAGGCCTGAAGGTTTTTGAACAGTACCAACACCACATTTGAAAAATTTCTTGCTTTTAGATACATGCTTTTGTCTTAGCTTCCCAGAAAAAAAGCGGGAAGGACCTGTGCTTGGATTAGAAATGCCTGCAAACTCCAGACTTCTGGGACAGCATGCCTTGGTTCAAGCGACTCTTGCTTTAAAATGCATTTTAGCAGACTGCACCTGCCTCCAAAGCAGCTCTGTGAAATTACACCCTAACGAACAGCAGTGTGCTAGCAGATTCAATTCTCATGTTCAAGTGAATTATACAAAGATGACCTCTTGCAAACAAGCACTGAAGCCTATGTGGCCAAATGCCAGTGGCTCACTGCTGAGTACTGAGAATAAGCCAACCTGCCCAGCCTCAGACCCCACTGCAAGATGTTACCCCTGGCTTGCCACCACTCTGCTCCTTGATGTGTCACAAATTGCGTCCTCTCCAGCAGTGAAATCACCTTTAAATTTCATGCAGAGCAAGTCTAATAGCTTGGACAGGGGGCCTTTGAAATGGCTTGCTCTGTCATGCTTATACACTTGTGGTGGTAGATCTAAACTGCTGCAAATTTACAACCTCAAGCTGCTGTCAGATGCTCCCTGTGTGCATTTCACATGATATAAATGAATTTACCCATAGCATCATTGTAGCAAAGCAAAACTTACCTCTGTTTTCCCTTTACTTTGACAGGACCTCCTGGTGTCTTCATCTGAACCCCATGCTGTTGCCTGAGAAACCAAAATGCACAAGTTACATGACAATGCCACCAACCACCATGTCTGGAGACTCCCAAAACAAGAGCAAGTATCTCCAGACAATTTACATAGCCCAGTTTAAAAGCAGCATTGTGACGGTAAACATGTATCTCGCTCCCACTGTGCTCACAGTGCACACAAACGATAAATAGATGAGAAGTCCAGAGGCAGAAGCAACTGGAATGTTAACAGGACAAATTTTAATTTACATGTAAATACAACTCCTGATCATCATTCAACTGGAAGGTCCAAGACATAAGCCCCACACACCGAGCCATCCCCTTTTTTCAAAGAGGATAGCGCTGTATAAAAACGCCAGCTTTCATCACCAAAACAACACCTTCCCCCCAGCAAAGTCCAGTAGTTCTGCACAAATCTGCTGGTCTCCTTATATTTACCCACAAGGTTATCACCTTCTAAGTAATCCTGCAGTGAAGTGAACTGGATAAAACAACAACTGGGAGCTGACAGGCGAAATCCGGAGAGATGGGAAGCAGGGAGAAAGGTTGGATGGTGATTTGTGATGCCAGACAAGTGGGGTCAGATCCTGAGGTGGAGTAAGATGCATTAGGGCTGAGGGCACTATTGACCAGGGGCCAAGAGCATGTGGGATCCCCAGTCGGCTCTGACTGACTGCTTCAGCGTGAAGAAGACCCTTCCTTCACAAGAAAAGTCAAGACCAGCAAAGCTGCATTAGAGAGAACTTTTAGATTTAAAATATTCAGCAACATACCCAACCATTCAGTGCCCTCTGCAATTTTCCTCCCTTCAGCACTTTTTAAAAATAGTGCTAACAAATTCAAGCAGGTATTGTTAGCTGGAGGTGAAAATACATATAAACATCCATACTATACATAATACATCATTCTGAGTACAAGAAAAATAGCTCTGTTACACAGGGAAAGGCCAGGCTCACAAAGTTCAGATACAGATCCAAAGCTCCCCTAAAAAAGCCAGGATTTCTTTTTTTTCCCCCCAGTCCATTACCAACACAGGAAATGGCTTCAAAGTTCAGTCCAGATCTGAACTCTCCTTGAACCTTCTCACCGCAGCCAATATGTTTTTTTAAACTCTGGGCTTCCATAGAAATTGTCCCCATGACACATGATAAATCCTGTTTTTTGCAGGGGAAAGATGAGAGACCAGTAAGAAAACGGAGTCAATTTCCCACCCTCTGCTCAGGTCCAAGAAGACACTTGCTCAGAACGGCAAGAAATGCCACCATTCTGGAAATGCATTTATACACCGCGGAAAGGATATTTCTACCTCACTCGAAAAAATGGTATCTTCTCCATTAGCTGAGCATTCAGTTCAACTTGGCTTGAAGTAAGATTTTACGAGCACATGCAAAGATCTGGTGGGAGAAGGGAAGAGCACAGATCTTTCCCTTGGAGTCACTTGGGAAATACCTCCCACGTACTGCAGTCCAATCCAGGCTGAACGCCAAAAACTTGTGCCTCAGAAGTGTTTTTTTGAGAGCTGGGGTAAGTCCTTGCTGGAAAGGATCATTTAGCCATATCCTGAGAGGGGATATGTCACTGGATGAGACAGCTCATGTCGATAAGCCGTTGTAGGAGAGCAAGGAATTTTGGCTGGTAAGTCCCAGGAGCCCTTGACATTCGCAAAACCACTGCACAGCAGCGTTTTGATCCTCAGTCCCAAATCTAGCCCCTGTTCATCTAACCACAGTATCCTTGCACCTTGGATCAATTTTTGATAACCTTAATACCAAAAAAAAAATTTAAAAAAAAAAATCCAGAAAAGACACAGCTTATCAGGTGGCTCTCCTTTCCATTTGTAAAACAGAGACAGAGCACGCTCCATTACACAGCCCAGTTTACCTTAACAGTGCTTGACAGGACAAAATGAAAACAAAAATTGTAGGTTACTTCAGCAATCAATGCTGCTGCTCTGCAAATACTCTGGGGTCTTCTGGGATTGCAGCAGCGCAACAGGGAAGAATTTGGCCTCCTAGGGGACACCCAGCTCCTCCTGCCAGACACCTGCACCGCGGAGCTTTGAGGCACGAGGCACGTTGAAACCGTAGCTCATGTCAGAGCACTGGTCCCCTCCAGCTATGTTCGCAGTGCCTAACTGATTACTTTTATTAGGCAACATTGCCCTTCAGCTTTCTGAAGCACTACCTTGATGAGTCTAGTGATAACAGAAGTTCTTGGTGATGGCCCGAATTATAGGAACATGTTGTTTGTGACTGCACCATTAGTCAGGGTGCACTTCATTAGAGCTAAGAGGATAATTAAGCAATATGGCAATCCAGAGCATGTCTTACAAGTCCCACACGTGTCTTTGGTGGGACAGGGAGGAGCTAGTTTGAGGGCTGAGTAACTCCAATGACCTCTAGTGACTCAAAGAAAATATTCATGACCCTGCAAAGTAGAACATCTTGTCAATAATAAAAATGTAATTGCAAAGCCAAGGAGCTGATATGTGTTTAAATAATTGCACCACAAGGTATGAGTCTGTACCAGTCAGCTGACCTACAGCCTCGACAAGTCCTTCTGCTGGGCTCCCAGGAGCCCACACACATCTGTGGTCATGGCCTTTGGGTTGGACCTCGTTCCGGGCTGTCTCACATCTCTGAGCCTGGGGCTTTCACACGAGCTTTCCAGCATTGTTTGGTTCTTTACTTGACTGATCAGCTCTCTTTTCAGATCAAAATGTCCCACTCTCGTCATCTCTGTTGTGTTGGGGTTCTCTACTTCCTGCATCTCACTGGTATGTCCAGCCCAAGTCCCTTGTTCCCAGATGAAAGTTTCTTCCTCTGCCTTAGATTCATTTTGCTCCAGGAACAAACTAAATCCTGGATATTTGAGAGAGAAACTTCCAGAAAGATCTCTCTCTTCTGGGGTACATCTCTGTGTACCCATATGTCTCTCGGTGGGGCAGACACCTACCTAACAATTGCCTAACACCACAGCGCTGTAGGGGATGCTCTGGACTTTTGTCTACTTACCTGATCAAAATGCTTCTCAATAGCCAGCTTCTTGCACACTGACTTAGGTGCCTCCCCTCCTTTTCCTCATCTCCCTCAATAAACCATATTAATACTATTTCTTTTTACTTCTGAAAGCTGCCTCTGCACACTTGGATGAGGTACAAACTGTATCCACCAGAAGATTTTGGTCACTTATTTGGGTCATCATCCTCAGTTTATCATTCATTTTTTCCGTTGTCTGAGACATTTAACTCCAGAAAACACATCTGGGATTATTTTTGTGTCTCCTGTTACACATGTCAGTCAAAAGCAGTAGAGTAGACACCTCTGGACCCATGAGGCAATAAAACAACTTTCATGGCATGCGTCATGGAAAACTGAGCCTCCACAATGTGACAAACCTGGGAGCAAGGCTACGTACAAACACAGGACAGTATGTACTTTTTCCTAGCTGCTTCCCTACTTGCAATTTGCTTAAGCAGCCAAGCAAACTTTTTTTAGGATGTCAGCAATTCCTCCCCTTACATCCTTACCATGAGCACTCCAGCTCCCAAAAATACCTCCTTACAAGCATCTCTTCCCTCCTGCTTTTCCAGTAGAAATGCAGTTTCTAACAGTGTTCCCAGTCACTCTGAGGATCTCTTATACAACCACATGGCCCCTGTGCAGAATGGGGAAACACCCCATTCATATACCGTACAAATGAATCGACCAGCTCAGGGCTGCTGCTGCTGTGTACGACAAGAGCCGTGCAAACCACGAGCAGGAGAGCCCAGCCGCCTGTGCAGACAGGCGTGAGAGCACCAGCAACGTTGTCCCTGACCTGAAAGCGCAATTAAATGTGCCTTCCTTCAGTCCATTCGCACGGACACCTGGTTCTTCACATCTCTATTTCTGTCTATCAGTTCTATGCAGGCAGAATTTCTCAATTAAAAAAGGGGGAGCGGGGTGCGTTGCCATGTGTTATTTCTGCATCTTTAGGAAGTCATATGGAGGAGAACAATCACAGGAGAAGGAGTCACGTACCTCGTGCAACACTACCCCGCCAGAAATTAACAGAAATGGGCCACAATGGCTAAGCTCAGTGCATATCTGACTATTCAAATGTCACACTCCAATACAGAAAGAAAGAGTTAATGTCTCTTCTAATAAATTATAAGCATCACAGTTTGCTTCCAGTTCAGATCAACAATGCTTTAGAAATTCCAGCTAGTCATGTGCTGTCAAATCAGTTATTCAGCACAGTGCTGAGAGAAGCTTTCTAGATACATTTATTTAATTACCTGCACATCCTAGTGTTGGCATCCAAAGTACCTGCCTGTCACTAGCAAGTCCTGTTATCAATAGTTATGTGCATCCGCAAATGCTGATGTGAAAATCTCTTTGACTTCTATGGACCATCTTTTGCATTCAGGCCAGCAATTTATAATTACTTCCAACGCCACATATGAATTTAATAGATTAAGCATACACTAATCCCTGCACTGCTCTTGCACAACAGAAGTTGCAGGGTTTTGTGCAAAACCAGAACATTGCTTTAAAACTGGAAAGTGAAGACTGGAAGAGAATAGGTTACATGCATATATATTGGGTAAATTAAACCCATTCTTAATTTCTAAAGTCTTTTATTACAAGCTTATCCATCTGTTACCAACCTCACTTCCATTAAATAAGTACTCCATGCAAGCTACCAGCAGCCTTGCACGCCTGCAGACAGACACAGAATCACATTATTCTCTCCTATTAGGGGAAAAAAGGTGTAATACAAAAATGTACATTGTGTATGTTTGGAAGGAGACAAAAAAATCCCAACCCAAGTACAGACTTAACTGCAAAAAAACCCAGGGACTGATTCTGTGAGATGCCCAGCATTTCCTAAGAGGTACTGAGTTCCTCAGGGTTCTGCTAACGTCAGCAGAAGCAGCACCTTGAGTCCCAGGCTCAGGTCTGCAGGGATCGCCAACGGCAGGAGCTTCCATTTCCATCAACCCTCTGCAGTGCCCACAGGAGACTTCTCCATCTGCCCACAGAGTAAGAGGTGATTTTGGTTCTCCGCTTGTGCCACGCAGGGCACCCCGAGCAGAGCCTGCCAGTCACACCAGCCTTTGCTGAGTTATGCATGAGGAAGGAGGGCAGGAGGTGGTGTGAGATGACAGTTATTGTTCACTGGAGACCTGAGCTGGCAGAGCCGTTTCTTTCCCTGTGTGTTTATTTACATCTTCCTTTCCGGTGACTGTACAAGGCACTCGTATGTTCAGAGAAATGTACCTCTGGAAAAAAAAGACTCGCTTTGAAGGCAGCTTCTTGGATTACTTATACTGGCCCAAGATTTCTGCATTTCTTATTTAAATTTACAAACATTTTTTTGGATCAGCTCATTTCACAGCAAGCAAGGTATGGAAACTTTTCTCCAAGTCTGGGAAGAAAGCAGCACGCAGGGACCATGTTTCTGCACTGCATTTAATATCTGCCAATTTTAATAGAAATAAAGCCCGTGTTTACATACCCTACCAGACCAGTTTAGGTTAAGGACTTTGCTAAATTGAGGTGCAAACCAAGTCCTTGTGCAGTGGCTGCTCAGAGGCCAGTTCATTTCTCTACAAGATGTCAGCATCAATCTTTTCATCCATACAGATTAACAGATCTCAGACCTCTAAAATATCATCCCATGGATTCTTTCTGATAATAACAAATCCATTTCATAAGTTTATTTCTATGTTTCTATATACTTTGCGGTCTCCACACAAGATAGCAGCAGTGTAAATCAACCCTTCCCTGGGCAAATTCTACAACATTTAAAAGAAATTACTAAGTGCTGGGTCTTACAGCACTTAGAAGAAAAAAATCTTTGAAAGAAGCTCTATAGGCTGGATCCAGAAAATCCATGAAAAAGTTCTTGTTTAACTTAAGTTTCTATGATGTGTACTGTAGAAACACATCTTTAGCTATTTCTTCCCTATTTAATCCTCCACAACTTCTCCATAAAGACTTCTGCCTTAACCTAAAAGTGGAAAGTTAAATTCCCTTTTTTCAAGCATTGCTTTTTTCTCTTGAAGACAAGGCACGGTTACAGTGCTTTATAAATAATAACTTATTGAAATATAGCTTCTTAATAATAAAGCACAGTAGCTTGATACCCTAGAGGCCATTTCTGAAGTTCCAACACTGGTAATTCATTAAAACTGTGATAAACATGTCTGATAAACAGATAACTAATACCGAAAGAACATAATGCCAAGCTTCAATAAATAGTTCTGCTACATACTGCAGTGTACAAATTACAGATCGCTGCTGCGTGCAGTGACAGGCATGAGGAATGATCACAGGATTCAGTCAATTCATTGCAGGGAGAGGAAGGGGCTTGGATGAAGGGAATTGCTTTGTGTTTTATCAAATTATAAATTGATTTCCCTTAAGTGATCTCAGATCCTTGGAGATGTGGTAAAACTCAAGCTATTTGCTTCTTTTCAACGAAGCACCCATAGTACCTATCAACAGACTGGCCCAGTCGCACGGCTCTCCTGGAGTGGCTGGACAGTAAGGCAGCTGGCAAAGACCTCAGAATGTGACACTTAGAAGATGGAGGCTGGCAAACATGCCAAAAAAAAAAAATCCATCAGTGGGTTCCGGTTCTCGTAACTTTAATCTCTGAATGAGACTTTTTCTCTATAAACAAAAGTCAGCCTGTTACTATACTGGGGCTGATTTTGGCCTGACGTTTTTTGGCTGCTGAACACCATCACTCACTCTGTCCACATCAGAGCAGAAGTGGATGCTACGTACTGGCATAGTAAGGACGGAATCAGAAAGAAGGACTTTCTCATTTTAAGAATGGATCTTTAACTCAGCTCCAAATAATACCATCTTAGCATACTCATGTTCCTCTATCTCATGGACTCTTACCGCATCCTTTCAAAGAGAATTGCAATGGTCCGAAGGAAGTTTCTCTGTCCTGGCTCACCTATCGTACAAAAACTATATAAATGCTGTACGTCTGCACCCACTAGTCAGAGGGAGTTTCCAGGAGATCTGATTATGTTGTCCTTTTTGGTTTTATTCTTAAGCCTCACTGACATAGAGCCTGTCCTCCCACCTTATGTTTTCAGGCTGTACGCAGAGATGGACGGAGCGTCACTGTAACCCCTGGCAGAATGGGGCCTCCAGGTACGGGAGCTCTGCTTTCTCTGATCAAGTTATCTCAGCCCAATGAGGTCCTGTACATCAGCTGAGTCACGGCAGCCCACTCTGGTCATGGTTCTGTTTTATCTCAGATGGAAGGTAAAATAACGGTTAAAATCCTTCACAGTCTTCCTGCAGCGTAGAGATCGCATCCCAGTAAGACAGTAAGCTCCTGTACCTCTGTTGTGTGTCTGTGCATCCAGACACAACCTGTTATCAATTGCAAATGCTACCAGCTCCTTTCTTGGACGGTCAACGCTACTGATTTTCTCTCTTTCACAGCCTCAAAATCCCTTGTTATTTACTTGTATTATAGGAGCACGTAGAGGCATGAACTGATATTGTGACCCTCATATTTCTAGGCAATACACAAACATGCTGTGGGAGAGAGTTTCTGTCTAAAAGCACTTACAAGCCAAACAGAAAACACAGGCACACGGGAGGAAAGGAAACCCAGAAGCCCAGAGAGGTCAACTGACTAGGAAAAGCCACTGAGCATGTCAGAGGCAGAAATGAGCACTGAACTTTGCTCTCTTAAGGACTAAAAACTTTTCTGTCTAGCACAAAGTGAGTTCTTAGGTAGCATTTTTTTTGCTGGTATCACAAAATGCATCCACTGAATCGGTGGTGCACAGAGGGAGCAGGTTTAGAGAGTAAAACAACAGGAGAGATGCCACACATCCCATCCTCTTCTTTCTGACATCGTCAGGCAAGGCCACAGTCTAACGTATAAAAACATTTGTCCTGCAGAAGATTCCATTAAATAACATACCATCTGTAAATCAGGCATTCCCCCCTCTCTGCAGTGTCAGGTAGGAATTTACAACTCCAGACCATGCGTATCCTTATCTGAAAGCAGCATTATATGAGGCTTAACAAATCATGGTTTCTACAGTGTACGCAAATGGAAAGTACTGTACAAGTACAAAGTTTTATTATTAAAGACAATTGTCTAAAGCCTTAGTAAGGAACATTTGATACCAAGTACTAAAACTAAAACAGTGTTTTCTAAGATAAACCATCCATATAGGTAGTCTCATCCAGGCTACAACCTGTGCTTTTCAGCTCTTTGGGAATTTTAGTGTACAAAGGACAGCTTATAACGGAGCAGCCAGCTCAACCTTGAGGAGGTACTGTCAAATTAAAATTCATATCTGAAGCAAGCAGATTGACTCGCCAGCGCTTTAAGCATACTTTCAGTAATCCTGGTGTAAAACATTTGTAACTCAATGCTGACTTCCATACAGAAGAGAATTTGAGCTTTTTTTATATAATGGAACTTTCTTTGTCATCCGTATTTGCAGTTTTTGTAGTGCCTGTGAGCCTCCACCACAGCCCTGGGCTCCCTGTGCAAGCCTGGGGAGGGGCAGCCTTGCTAAAATGCCTTAGGAGCACAACCACATACGGGGAAAGCTCTCGGCTCACCAGCCACAGAATTCATCCTGAGGTTTTGGTAACCAGAAGAGTTTTAGTATACCAAAGATGTGATTCTTCCAAGGCACAAAGAGGGCACATGGGAAAAAGCAAGAGGAGAAGGCACATTAACGAAGAGGGAGAGAGATGGGCTTCATGGGCTGATTCAAACTGGGGTGAGTCTCTTATGGGAAGTGCTAAGCAGGTCTGTGAAAGACCCATGAAATTAATGCAAGCACTAACACAATGCAATAAAGAGGAGAATTAGTGGAAGGGTGCAGAGATCCTGAAGATCCAGCAACAAGAGGAGCTACTGATATGATGCTTTACCTGAACAGAAGGGCTTGTGGAAGCCAGGAATGATGCCCAGACTAAAGGTTTTAATAAAGAGATCGGATTGCGGTGCTGTCCATAAGGGTAGCGAAAGGAGGAGTACACACTGCGCTGTGGCTATATGCCGAGCTTAGACTGACAGCTACACGTTTATGCAGCAGTGTTAGATGAACAAGCCAACATGTTACTTTGGAAGAAAGATACAGCTCTGAAGAGGAGAGATAAAGATGGCATTGGATTTCTGTTTCTACTACCTAGTCTTTGTATTTTCATCATTCTATATAAAGAAAAATGTCTGTGACAATGATTTCATTTTACTGATGATCTACTTCATTTTCCTTGCAAGTGCCTAACACCGCAATGATTTAGCTGCAAGTACTATATGGGAATGCTTATCTTTTTTTGAGAACAATCTATTGGATATTTCTATCGCTTTTAAGCATGCAAAAGCATGGACAGGGCCAAATGCAAATTGATAGTCTTAGTTAAGTCAGATATTTGTCAGCTTTCACCTGTAGCCAGTTTCGAATGAATGACAATGTCCAGAACTGGAGAACAGCACAGGGGATGTTAAAGAAGGAAGACTTACAGTGTTTCCTATTACTGAAGATCAAAAGCATACAGAAACCAAGAAAAGACTTCTAGCATACTGGGTAATTAACAGCCACAGTGGAATTTGGTTTCTTGCCATGTCATGTTCAGTTTGTAGCTTATGACAACAAACATTTACTAAATGTACTGGAGATTACAAAGACATAAGATTATATGATAAATCAATAAAATAATGAAATAAAGAGGTTAAAATACACCCAGTCAAAAATGATTAAAGAAAACTTCCACTGCAGTCAAGCACAGCCAACGCAGGTGCCGGTGTGGTCGACACTGGCCAGGTAGGCACCACACGGCACTCCCTCTCACACCACCAGCACTGTTCATTCTGTGAAAAACAGGTTTTATTGTGGTTTTGGTTTTTTTTCTTCAGTTGCTACGTACAAGGCACCACGAGCTATTTCTAAGAAGCAGGCCAACGAATGGAGTCACAGCAATGGTCGCCCTTGATAAAGTGGGGGCAATTCTTCCTTCGAGGCCCCTCTACCGCCAAAAGTTGTCCATCTCCACCCCTTTATGTTCTTTGGCAGAGCCACCATTCAGAACTAAATCCCTCCTTCCTCTTTGTGGGCTCCCCTGATGGATGTGACAAGACTTCTAAGCAGCCTCCTCTTACTGTTTTGCACAATGATTTCTGGAGTAGGAGGTTCAAAACCCCTTCCAATGGGCCAGCCCATATTCAGTACAAAATCAATTTACCATGGCTATAGTCTCTTTTGTATTTCTGCATCAAGCAAGGCATTTTATTGTCCTTCATTTTTCTACTCTGGGTTTCCTTGCCATCATGCCTCTTTGAAGCTCACTGCCACGTAGAGATGTTAAGGGTTCTCCACTATACATTTTTTTGTGTTCCCTCCCCCTGCTTCTGAGACAGACTGGACAAATCCTGCACAGTCAACTGAGTGCATTTTTGTGCAGCTACAATGAGAGTTCAGCTATGAAAAGCAATCTTCCCATATATACTTCAAACCGAAAATGTAATCACTGAAGCACATGTGAAACCTCCGTGTATTATCAGCTTTCTAAAGCGGGGAAGTCTTACATTCTTTATTCCTCTCCAGGTTACATCACTGAACATTCTTGTTCAGCATTTATTTGTTTGCTTTGAGAAGGAGCTAAAATAAGTTCAAGGAAATGCCCAATTTGGATCCGATTCTCCCAACAATTAGGCTGAGATTCAGGAATCAAAATCGGCACATCCTGCAGTATTAAAGAGACTAATGAAGAACTCAAGATGACGTTTTCACTGTTCTGTGCCTCATGTTTTTCTTTAGGGAAATCACATCTATTGCATTAGGGGGGGCCTAATACTCTTTCAGATGACAAACACTGCAATATATTCTCATTAAAACTGTGTAAGAGGTTGAATATGGTTTAAGCCCTGTCTTGGCTTGAAAAAAGGGGGCAGTGTGCAATTAAAAAAATAAATGTGCATGTGATTCAATTTATCCTATCAACATTCTTTTCTGGTTGTGCTCTTAAGCTTGGTGTAGAACAACCAAAAGGGAAAAAAGGCTTGGGAAATCTTTAATTAAGTGAAAGATGCATTATTGAGACCAAACGAAAGCTTTGAGATTACTTTAATTAGCCAAGGCCAGTTTTGTGCAAGCCAGAGAGACTGGGAAAGTTTTGCAAGGCAAGCTGAAAACGGAGATCCCGCCTGAGCCGAGGGAACTTAAGTGAAACCAGACTCTCCTTCCTGCTCTTCCCTATTTTAAAGTAATAGTTTTTGAGTTTCAAGACTATGGGTAAAAAATTCTAAATCCTCAGCTAAAAAGGAGCCTTTGTACTTTCCCTATTCAGTTCAGCAGATGTATGCCTGAATTTCCATTTGTTTTGCAGACCTAGAGAAAGGATCCAGACTCCTGTTCCTAGAAACCAGGACTTTGACACGTACTGTGGAAGCACATGGAATACTCCTTTGCACTCTGTTAGGGATTTCTGCTTAAAATTAAATGGTAATTCTTGCCCCAGTGAGCCCGAATCCTAGGGTTAAAGCGAAAGACAATGTGTGGCTGCGAAAACGAGGTAGAGGAACAAGAGAGAGCAGAGAGATGACTGATATTTGCAATTGGGGAGTACACATGGTGCACAGGCAAGCGTGGTACAAGCTTCCCAGGGAAGGTTTTGGCAACACACCTAGATTTTGACCTTTAGACTCTGTAGCTTCTATGGGGTTTGGTGTTCAGCATCACAAACTGCTAGAAAATGTCATTTCTGATGAAACACTAATAACCAAGAATAAGTAGGACCTTTCAGATGTTACCAGGCTGGAAGAGGAAGTCAGTGATGAAAAGTCCCCCATGTTTCATAAAATGGATTTTGGTATTTTTTTTTTAATTGTTCTATAGCTACATTGTGCATTACATACTTGCTTTCCTCTGCCAGGTGCCTAACGCTCTTGATAAGCTAATTACAGCCTTCTGCTTATTTCATGTCAAGTTTAACTCCCCAGTCTGAGCCTAGCCTGCAGTTCTGGCATGTTTTTTACTTAATCCAAGACCATCTGTGCTCCATCAGCAAGGAACACTTAAATACAGAGAAAGCGAAGAACCAACGCTGTTGAATTCCCTATACGCTGCCCCCAACTCCTCTCCCCAGCATTTCCAATTAAGTGTGAAGCCAACATCCATCCTGTCCTAAATACACTGGAAGCCTCTGAGCAGGCTACAGTTATCTACAGATGCAGAAACACTATTCAGTGGTCAACGGGGAAATGACAAGCCAGAAAGGACCTGAACCTCTCCATTTCTTTACACCAAAAGCTTCACATTTCAAATACCATCACATCACCAGCAACACATGCAGTGGTTGAGTTCAGCTTTTCATCAATGTAAAATCAAATACTTGTCTCAGAGAAGCACAAGGAATCGGTTTGGGAAAAAAGCAATGGGGTTGATTTATCAAGAATCTAAAAGATATTTCCTAAGTCTTACATTTATTGCTGCAAAATGGAAGCGCACACCAGTTGAAATCAAAACTGGACTGCAACATTAGGGAAGATAGCGCTCTGCCCCTCTCCTGTCCCACCACAAAAAGTTAAGTGTTTCTAACCCCTATGGTCCCCTCGCCGCCCAGCTGGACGCGGTCCCTGCCTGCTGCCGCTGTAAGCGGCCAGAGTCCCACCGCTGTGCCGAGCATCAATCCACCTAGCTTCCTCCTACGGCTGGGAAGCAGATGCCTGCAGACTCCCTGCTTGGTCTGTCACAGTTTGCCTTGCTTCTGCCTCCTCTTTCCCAACACCAGACGTCAGCACCTGATGCCGTAGTGAGCTGTGCCAAGCTTCATCTCAACAAGGAATTTACTTGGTCCTCCTGCAAAGACGACTCTGATGCAGTGTCTTTTATTCCTTCCTCCCAGTTCCTCTGTTCTCCAGTCTGCGCTCTCCTGCCAACCCAGGATTTATTTTCCAGTTTCCTTCAGTTTGAGTCCTGCCCTTACATTCCCCCACCACCTGTCTCTTCCCTCACCTCCCCTCCAGCACGTTTGCATTTGACCTCTACCAAGGTCAAAGATTCCACAAATGAGTTTTGAGAATCTGCCTTACAATGAAGATGAGGGAAATCAAAATGATTCTCCAACAGGATTAATGCAGCATACTTCTTTGTGCTGCTTCTATCAAACTGCTTTTTGGTGGTTTTCAGTGCTTTCACATTTATCTTGTATTGAAACAAAAAAATCTTGTTCTTTTTTCTGCCTTGTTCTTAAATCCTCAGTAACTGATCTCACAGCAAAAGCTACTAAATTTGTAACAATTATATTAGCCACATACATTTTTTTCTCCTGTCACTGTGTTTACCACTGTTATATTTATGAACCATTGATCATTCCTTTCTGCCCCATGCATCAAAATCCTCTCCTCTAAAGCAACTGCACTTTGTCTCTTCATACTCCCAGGGTAACTTAAGAACATTTTGTCATTCTTAATAAAGCTTAAATCACTTCTTTTTAAGCAACATTGCAGCCCATTCAAGTGACTACAGTTGTCTTATTCCTTTTTCTTTACTTATAAGGAATTATAACACTCTATTTCAAAAACCTCAAAACCATGCTTTGTCTCCTGTCTGAAGTGATTAATTAATAATTAAAATGATATATGGAATTTGATCCACATTCCTGACACAAAAGTGTTTCTGATGAAAACATATTTTTATTAACCCTGCCCTCAAATTCTTTCCGTGCTGTTCTCTTTTTTAAAATATAAATAATCCTGTAAATTTGTTTAAATATGTTTATCTGAAGGGCTATGTTTTTATTGCCTTTTTCCCCTACCAGACCCCAACTACTCTATTTCTACATTAAAAGGTCTTCATTTAAGAAGCTTAGAAAAAAGTAGTGAAAAATGGGTCCATTTTAAACATGTGGACATACTGAAGTCACATAACTGCTTACCTAGAAAGCAGAGGTGAAGATAACAATTACTTAATAATATGCGTACTATGAATCTGAATATAACAACTCTGCAGACTCATGATTAAGGCAAGTGCCCTATATTTACAAGTGCATATCATCATGTATAATACTTCGGTTTAAAACAGAAAGCCACATATTTCAAAGCACTTCAAAAGGACAAGTATCATTATCTCAGCTTCACATATGGGGAAAGGAAAGCTCAGACTGGAGACGGCTGGAAAACACCTTACCTGCCCCCAGCTGCTTACAAGTGAGGCAACTAGTTCACGCTACCCAAACTCTCCTTATAGACAATGGAAACACACAATTTTTCTGCATATCTCCTTCCACTGACTCCCTTCGCTTGGTCCCCACAACCTCAGAATAGCTTAGTCTCTCCTTGGGTGAGCTACCAGTAAAAACATATCCAATAGCTCTAACCATAATGTGGTAACTTTTAGAGGAAAGACACATTTCAGTGACAATAGAATACCTGTAAGATTATTGTTCCTATTGACTGTTTAAGCTGTAGTGGTGCCCAGCAACTTATTTATACCTCGCAGCCACATCCCTCACCCTCTTCTAGTGGTACAACCTGACCTTCCTCTCCCGTTGTCCACCCATCAGCAGCCAACTCACGGCAGCTGTTGCCTTGATGGTGTTTAGCTGGAGGTTTGCTACTCCTCCTGCAGCCCTGAAGACTTGACACTGCTGAGGCTGAAAACTTGCCATCTTTTTCCAGTCAAGGTGGCCAGAGATGCTGTAGGCGTAGTTGAGTTTGTGTTTGTTTACTTGTTTGTCCTCTTAGCACGTGGGTTGTGCTCTCCTTGAGCTCTGGAGGCCAAAGCTCTTTGGGGCTCTCAGAGGGTTCAGGGAAGGTGTGCCTGCCATGCTGAGACAGGATCGGTGTCCTGTGGGAGGGATGAGCAAACCCAGCTCTGGGTCTCTGGTACCAGCTGTGCAGGCCAGATTACTGGCTCTGCTGGGCAGCTCCTGGCGCTGATCATCCCCTCGTGTTAGTCAGAACGGTTGCCCTTAAGAAGCTGTAAAACACACATCAGCTAATCTGTTACTAACAGAGAAATGCAGGATTATTCATCTAGGGAAAAAAAAGTGTGCACTGACATGAAATGTATTTACTATAAAATAATTCTTCTCTTTTTTCCTAAGAGCTCAATAGTTTGTTTTAAAGGAAACATATGAGGTTATTCATGGGCCCTTTTAGAGATGTGCAAATCAATAAATGGTGATTTTTTTAAATGCTCTCTTTATAAATGACTGGATGCTATCAGGGTCAAACTTAATCCTGTGCAGAGAGCCGGTGCAAGGGACGTGAATCGTTTAAATCTCTCCTAAGCTCTGCTTTGAGAATAAAATGTAGACATTACCCTGTATTCTTAGTCTTAAAAAAGCCCAAATGTGCTGCTTTTTGGCAGCAAGTGGCCCAGATACTGCACTGTTTGTTGTGTAAAACGCACTCCTCTGCGTTATCAAGAACTTGTCTTACTTCTGACTTCGCAGTATGTGCAGCTCAGCTGCCAGGCCAGGGACGGGTCGGGGCACTGGGTCCCAAGTAGGGAGAGCCTTTCACTGTGAGCAGAGCCCTGAGAAGCATCAAACGGCAGCGCTGGCTGCAGCAGGGTGCCTGGACCTCTCCCCAGGCTCCACCGATGGGCAGCTCACCACCTCCGCAAAGCCAGGCTCGCTGCACGGGCAGAGACCGCGGGAGGCATCGCCCCCTCTCCAGGAGAGCGTGAACCCCCCGCTCGGCGTGTGAAACTCACTAGGTCGCTGGTGCCACATAGACTGCTTTTAGCGAAGGTGCTGCATTAAACCCATCCCGTGTTAGAGCCTTCACTAGCAATCGCATCAGAGCGCCTGAACTGGGACAGGAGCACCTAGGAAATGCCTTATGTGCCTCGTGCTAGGCCAGCATTTGCAGGTAGAGAATAAACCTCTCCCATGTCTGAAAGTACCCCACATCCCTAAAGTAACAATAATAAAAAAGCAGTGTATTTTTATATAAATCTCAGTTTATGTAAGTGTCAGTTTAGCTAAGGTGTAGCCCACAACAAGAGGCTGATTTGCCTCTCGGGAACATCAGCAGAGCTGGGTTTGTTGACAGCAGCCACAGATGAATGCGCGTGTCAGGGCAGGGGACAGCCAGGGCGTATGTACACGCAGATCCCCGAGAGCTGCTGGAGTGGGAAGCAGCCTACAGAGAAAAAGGAGTAAACAGGCAAACCAAAATATATTTTGCAAAGATACAGAAGCAACATTGGTGACAAGAAATGAGAAGTCCAAGGGATATTTGTCTTTTGTATTTTCATTTTTTTTCCCTCCCCTTTCTAAAGGATGTTTAATGGTCCCGACTGTAAGTTCCAAGGAGTAGGAACATTAGTCTTCATTCCCTACACATAAAACGCCTGACAGGGTTTTATCAAATAAAGAGCCCAATATGCTACTGTTATCAGAAAGTGACTTCAGCAGCTAATTAAATTCTCAGTTTCTGAATCCTGCTCATAATGTTTGCTGACAAAGACTAAAACCCCTGTAGTAATTTTGGCTTTTAGGTGAGGTGAGGCAGGGAAGGAGAGAACGACAACTAACAAATAACCCGGGAAAGCGGGCTGGCAATCCATGGCCGACAGTCATCACGCAAACCTCACTTCATGTGTGAGTGTAACTGTGATGTTAATCAGCTCCGTGGCCTCCACTGACTCCAGGAAGGCTGCCCTGCTTAATGCCAAGTATGAACCCAAACAGGTATAGCTCCCGAACCTCCTATATGTGCTATACAACCCTATGTATATGATCCTCCTGAGTATAGGTACATACATATGTGTATATATAAAAATATATATGTAAATATATATATGAGAACTTCCTATACCTTGCCTAAATACTCACCTTAGAGGGAAATTACATTGGTCACAACTAGGCAGAGCACTCCAAGCCAGTTTAGCAAATCTATGAATGCACATATTGAAACGTACTCTCACTCGGCAGAGCATGCAGCGTGCTCTTAACTTGGACAATTCTCAAAGGAAAACAGGCATTTATTTAAAGCTAAACCTGGGCTTAAAAGCTTTGCTGGCTATAAATGAACTCCTGAGTTGGGTTCTCTCAGGCAGAGTGGATGTTGTGTTCAGAAATCACTCAACGCTACGAGGTGTGAGAAGAGATTTGTTTTCTCTGCTCTCTGAATTTCAGCTGATGAGTAACATACGCGCAAAGTTGGTTCCCAACAGCTTATGCCGGAGCCTATCAAAGAGCGTAAAGTACCGTTCCCTGCTGCAAGGAGCTGGAGAAGTGCATCCTTGGAGGACGAAGCATGGCTTTCAGACATGGCCACCTCCAGTCTGACGTGCCTTGTTTTCTTCCCCATCTCCCACCCCAGGTAGAAATGTCTCTCAGATAAATCCTGAGAAAGGAGACCTGCACCTGAAAGCAGCAATCTAACTCCTGATCACTCATTTTAAGGAAGAGTGTATTCAGGGAGAAGATTTGATTTGGAAACCTGAAACCATAAGAATAAAAAGCTGAATTTGCCAGAAAGTTTGTTCAGCCAATATAAGCTTTATTATGGAATAGCTTTAAACCTCTAGGCTGAGAGTGAGAGGTTTTAGGTGCAGCTTTGGAAGGTGATTTATGAATAGATTTATATGTTAATCTGTTAATAAAAAATGTAGCTGACTGATAAAATATGTGACAATCATAACTCAGCTATGAGCCACATATTAAAGACTGCATCTGCTCTAGTAGAGGTTCTGATTATGTTTTTAAATGAGGGAACTGCATTGGTCTCAAAATAAAGAAATAAATGTTTTATCTAGAAATATGTGTCATAATTCAAAGAAGTGTCTGGGAATCTGCAAGAAATAAATAATAAACTGCTTTTAAGAAAATGATTTCTGGAAAGTGAAGCTTATTCCTGAACATTTCGAAATGGAGTTCCTGTCAGGTGGCTCAGTGGTACATAAAGATAGGCAAGGTATTCTCACTCTTTCCTGAAATTACTTCCCAAACTGGATTTTAAATTGGATGATAGTCTTGACGCTCCAGCTAGACTGAAGAAATAAACATATTCAGCAAACTTGGGCCAACTTCTGAGCCCCCCTGGGTTTGTGCTGTCATATCAATGCCTGGTTTCCTCAGGATTTTTGAAAGGATATTTTGAAAAATGGGAACGGCTCTGGCTCAAGGATGTTTCTGCAAGAAAATCTGCAATACAATACTTTTACCTCTTTTTATTGACAAAACTCACAGCACTTTGTAAAGGAGTGCTATATCCCCATTTTGCACATGAGCAAACACCAGGCTGATAAACCGGGCAGATTAACTTTCCTCAGGCACCCGTGGGCAGAGCCAGTAGTACAAATTTGGGCCCTCCAAGCCCCACCTGGTGCCTATCCAGCAGCTCCCAGGGATGTAAGATTTATCTATTATTTGTAAGTTTTCCGATGAGCGCCAGGGCTTTGTGAACATACTCTGAATCCTTAAAATGTTCCAGTGAAGTATTTTCACCAGGAAAGATTACTTGAGCGACAATTTGTGCTGTAAACTATATTACTCGCTGCTCCCCGTTGGCTTTGTTTATCATATTTTATTCAACTCTACAGAGAAAAACCAAGTTAAACTCTGCCACCTCTCCTCACACTTTTATACACTTGCAGAGCATGTTTCTCGTCAGTACACATAAATGTGGCACTACTGAGCCCTAAATAAGTAGAAAATAATGCATTTAATGCTCGGTTTGATTGAAAGTGAAAAATACGAAACCTGTTCCATTTGTTGCTATGTGACATATTGCGGCCCGGTAGGCAAGTTTTATTATTATTAACTACACTTTGTTGATACGTACTGTTGATTTACCAGTGATTATGCCACAGAGTTAAAGATTCCTCCAGGGACTAGCAAGGAGGGAAGTGTGTCTTCAGGAGCAGCTGTGCAGTTTAAGAGCTTCACCTCTGTAGCAGGGACGTTTCTGATTCTTCGATTGAGGGAAGAAAAACTGGAGTAAAACCGCCCTTATTGGAAATGCACTGGATAAGTAGCTGCAGTTCATCGGCTACAGGACCGTACGGAAATGTTTTGTCTTTGTTTCAGGTTTGAAAAAATGCCCACTCCAAAGCCCCATGACATCAGCAGAAAGAAATTTATTTCAATAAGCTTCAGATCATGGCTTAAGAGCTGATGCTGCCTAAGCATGTTGTTAACTTTAAGCTTGGGTTTAAGTCTTAGGCCTCCAGTGGGACTGAGAAGTTGATGAAGTTTTACTCTAGTGACTGGGTAACATTCTCCAAAGTGCCCACATGAATGTAGATGCTCTTATTTATAAATTTGGAGCAACAGTTCAAAAGAAGTTGTGTGTTTTGTAGCATTTTCAGGTTTTGCTGTGGGATAATTGTAGATCTGTAACTGGAGATCTAGATTCTGGCAGCCCAGGTGGTACTGGAGAGTGTGTAACTCCACAGGCAATCCTACCAAATTCAGAGTTATGCCTATTGGGGAACTAACACGCTCTCTCTGAGAACTTAGTCCTCACTTCATTTTTTGGTCCTCGGGAAAAAATATTAGATTGTTAATTAAAGAATATTTAATCTCAAAAGTTTTGTGTCATTCTTAACAGATGAAATAACATGTCTTTCAAATAGTTTTGCAAAAGGTACACCCATTTATTCTTTCATATTCTGCTAAAATGCAGTTTATTTTTAAGAAATGGAATACATACCAACTTTTCAAGTATTTTAAATACTATTAACCTGAAGCTTCATAGGGCTGGCTAGAAAGCTTTTCACAAGAGATCTCCCATTAAAACAAATAAATGAAATCAAAACATTCTATTTAATTCTAAGAGTTTCTGTTAGATGTACCAGATGAGAGTTCAGAAGGGAACCTTGGATCCAGAGGGATATTTCTGGTCACAGACATAAAGGAAACGAAAGGAAAGAAGTTGCCCCAAACAAACCAAGTCAATCGCTTGAGATGAGAGAAAAGCCCATTCAAATCCTCTCTCTTGATGCTTCACAAAATAACTTGACCTAGAATATTTGCATCCCAAGTAACCATGTGTCTACCTCCTTCTTTTTCAGATTTTACAAAGATGTCAAAAAGTCTTGTTTTCATCTCAGTGCAAAAAGGTTGGAAATCTTAAGCACCTCAAAAAGGTTTGAAAAATCATTTCATGCTCAGTTCAATTAAGAACTCTAAGTTCCAGGTAAAGTCAGGGTGAACAGGGGGTAGGCACTGCACTGGGATTTATGAAATGCCTGCCAAGTAGCCTGCTTTTAGCTCACACCAGAGAATAGCGTTGCTTGCTAAGAAGTCCTAAGTCCTAATCAGCATTGTGCATTTTTAAAAATTTGCTCAAAGGCTTATGTTTTTAAAATGACCCTTTCACCTACTTTATTAATTACAAACTCCAGTATAAAATGGACTTTCTGTGGCCTCACTGTGAAAGCTGCAGATTAGGAGCTAACCTTGTTGCAGACCCATGCATAAATTAAACAACATGTGCTCAAGTGCACATCGTTTTAAAAATGTGTTCCATAAAATGTCTGATACTTTGAGCTTACAATGCACAAAAGAGGACCGTTTAAAGATGGAGATGAAACATGTGGCAGGGATTTTGCTTAAAAGAGATGCTAAAAGATTTAGGGAACAGTATCCATTTTAAAACTATGCTTCTTGATTGCTGCAAGAATTTGAATGCTACATGCCAAAGTTTCCAGAATTAGCCAGTGCTTCTGGATACCCCACGTGGAGCATCTCAAGATGCTGATTTTCAGAAATTCTTTAACTATGTGCCTCAATTTTGGCAAGAAAGACAGGTAGACAGGATCACAAATGATCCCCAAAATACCTTGGCGTCAATTTCCTTTTGGATATTGACAGTCAGCCAAAAACGTTTCTCACAAAAAAATTAACCACCACTGTTTCTCATGCAACTACAACTCATCTGCTGTAAGGTTTCTCAGGTCCCAAGGGGAATTTCTGAAACATATTTCAGAAACAAAGAGAGAAGGGGAAAAGTCTCAAAGAAGTTGAGACATTTTGCTCTGCGGAGCAGGAAACGAGCCTGTTCTGCTTCAGTTTCTGCTCCACTCCGCTCACTAGTTCTCATGTGAAAGCTCAGTGCTACAGTCTTGAAGAAACAACCCCAGCAGAACCAACAGAAAATTCAAAGTGAGGAGAAAAACTTCAGCATGTGGTAGAGCAGCTGAGAGCTCAGAAAGGAAAAGAAATTACCCCTTTATAATATGGTCCAACAGCTGATACATCCTAAAATCTACCTCTCTTCCTCCCCTACCCTGAAATCTCAACTGTTCTATAGGATAAAACTGTATTTTTACACAGCTCTTACCCAGTAACTTGCCCATATAATGCTAAATTTTGTCTTTTAGTCTACTGCACTTCCAAGGCAATAACTTCCTATCCAAACTATGTGGAGTGGCTACATGATACTCAAACGTGTTCTTTGCTGTGGAGGTTACACAATGAAGTTTATACTAATGGTAGTCCAACACAGATTCAGGAGTAACACCGTAACTTTAACTTCTGGAACTGAAGACTTCAAAAATGTATTTTCAGGAGTGACAGTTTCACAAAATGATCCTTGAATTTGAGGGAGAACTCTTGCTCATTTTAATTCATTTTGCCTCAGTCTTAAATGAAAGGCCTCCACAGTCATTCAACAGGCAGAAGGAAAGAGGGCAGCCTTTTAATGCCTGGGATCTGAAAACCTTTGTAAAATCAGAGAGTAACGACATGGTTAACGCTGGGTTTGTGATACACAATATCCATAAAGGGGATTATAATCCAGAAAAAGAAGAATTTATTCCCATTGTAAAGCACTGAATATAGTAATGCTGTGATGAAAAACATTATGGCCTGCTCAATGGCAGGAAATATTCATTTTCTGGTTAAAGAACAGATAACTGTCACAGAAAACACGCATTAGGTAGAGTGAGCTGGTAAATCTACCCATTAGAGAAGGAGAGACTGAAGCACTGGATTTGCTGTGCTAGCAAGTGGTGGCACGGGGATATTGCTCCTGCGAGAGCTGTTGCCAGCCTTGCTGAAAAGACAATTACAAGCCATCTCCTTCACAGGAGCACCCTGGCCTTGGCCCCCTCTCCTTTCCACGACAGCTGTGGGGTTCAAATGTGCCCTTGCCTTTTCCCCACATGGACAGTACAGCCTAGGGATATAGCTGATTGCACAAGAACGCTCAGTGAAAAACAGCTTTAAACGACACCTAACCCTGCTGTAGAGAGGTATACCCCTCACACTGCCAGGCTTTGCCCCACGACCAGCATATCCTGCTGTCTCACTAGACTGTGCTCCCCATGTTCTTCCCCTCATCTCATGGAAGTACAGATGCAAGGGAGCAGACATCTGTCAGCACAATCCTGCACCTTCAAGCAGATTTAGCATCACTGGAAACTTGAAGAGTAAGTACCATGAGCAGGAATAAATCAGCCCACAATCTCAAGATGAAAAACTGTCCCCAAATCAGGCCTGACAAGGTCCACACTGTATTTTACTTGCAAGCAAACAGGAGATCCAACCCAACCCAAATTAGCATTGCGATTACTTCTTAAACTGCACTCTCACTCTCTATAGAACTAACTGCAAATTCTTTGCATTTCTTGTCTCGCTTTCTGAACTGATCTTTAAAATGACGCACAGCGAAGGGAAGGCGGGAGGGGGTGCCTCTAAGCCACATCATGTGCCTTATGGAAACAAGCCAAGCAACTACTTAGGCAACCATTAGGTCGGGAAACAATCGCTTCCATCATTCCCAACACGTGTGTCAACATAATTCCATGCTCTCTTTGTCATGCAAAAAGTCTTGGCAAAGTGACCGGATACACCCAGAAAGCAGGAGCAAACTAAGCTCATTATGTTAACCGGAGATCCCACAGCATCCTCCAGTGCCATAGAAGGAGACTTCCCATGTTTTGCAGTGTAGGAAGGGAAACTGCACTGAAAAGGGCCCAAGCCAAGCCTGACTTCAGAAGTGTATAAGGAAAATTTGCAATTGGGTTTCGTGGAAGGGGATCCCTCGTCTGACAAGCACAAGAGGCTGTGTCAGGCAATGTGATAACAGGCATTGCAGAAGGTATGACACTTCGCTTAACTACAGAGACTTCCCTCTCCTGTGGGCTCACTGGAAGCCTTCCAGCCATGCTAATGTGGCTCTGCAAAGGGAAACTACTGCCAAATGGGAGTATCAGCTTCTCTAACCCTTTATTGTTGTCACTGGTAACTCCAGACTTTGTTTTCCTTTTAGAGGAAGATGCAATGCATTTTGCAACCATTAAACATCTTTTCTTCTCTCCATCTATACTTGTAACTCTTACTAACAACAAAAGGCTTGGGCACATCAGAATGGCTGGCAATGCTACCCTAATGGCTTCTTTGCCTGGTCAGGTACAGGAGGAAGGCCTTCCAATCTGTCTGAAAAATACTGAATACATCCTTGGTGCTCTAGCAACCATAGAAGATGGTAAATATCCCAGAGCATAAGTAGTTATTTATTTAAAGATAAGCATTTGGAGTTTTCACTAACAATTCTTGCTGCATCTTTCAATTCCAAATTCAGTGCAGTGGGAGGAAAGTCCTAATACTGCTGCATATTTGCAAGCCCTTTCAAACTTTAGCTGCTTTGCCTCCCTTCTGCCATACATTTTCTCCCTTCTGTAACATATATTTTTTAACTCATTTTGCCTCTTGAATGCTTGCAAGTCCAATCTTGGTTTTACTAATGCATTCTGGAAAACACAGCTCCTCAGCAATCCATGTTCACAAAGGCCAACCATGGCTAAAAATGAGGATGGACAAGAATAGTAAAAGCTTCTCCTGCATGTCGCTGACATCTCCTCTAATGAAAGCCAAGAATTCTTATTGATTGTTGTGTTTAAGCCTGTATCAGTCACACTACATGCTTTGTTCCTTAAGATGCCATATTTTTGGCAGATCTCGTTACCACCCATACACTGAAGAAACAAGAGCAGAGAGCGCTGTTTGAATGGGCAAGTGTAGAAAAGCCCTTCCCCCAGCATTATTGTTGAAGTGGGAATAAGCATCTGGTTCTGGCTGTCTTCTCCGTGCTCCATCACTCTGGGCAAATTTACACTATACAGCCTTCTGAAAATGTACACCAAATATTACAGAACATTCATTAGCAAGTCAAATAAAACAAGAGAGTAAAAAGTGAACATACCTGAATAAGAGAAACGTTGTGTAGACTAAGTCTGAAGAGGTAGTTCCTGCATGAACAAGCAGAAAAATTACAAACCATTAGACTACCAAAGAAGGAAGGGAAAAGTTATAAAAGCAAGTCATAGGTTTTGGTCATTCATTTCTACAAACAAACAGCTTTTCTTGGACTCCTCTCCACAGAATGCAAAAATAGTTATATGCCCTTTGTTCATCAGTGTCTTAGTGAACCTCGTAACAAAGTTCTGAGTGGGTTTGGAGTAAAATATTCCAGAAGCCATAATGAAGAACCACAATGAAATCCCAACAACACAGGGACTCTTTGCAAGCCCTCAAAGGGCTTTGGTTGAAGTCCCGTATGGGCTGTGCTCATGTTTTTCTCTGCATTCTGTGAAAACTGGGGTTGGACAGAAGCCAGCTGGAGCAAAGCTGTAGTATGCTTCCCTCAAGCCGGTCCTTGTGGGCACTCTCATTCAGAACTTTGTGGAAAAGGAGGAGAAGAGGACCAGTGCTTCTCAGCAGAATCTCTCTGCACAGACAACCAACAGGGAAATCAAAGCAGTGACTGCAGATACCCCCAATCCTCCTGTCATCGCATCTCCACAGGCAAAGCGAGGGAATTCCTGACAGAAGTCACTACAGCATGAGATACCACACATCAGCTGAGCTCCTGTAACCCTCCTTCTGTATGTTCATATCCTGTCACAAATAGGAGGGAACACACTTTCGCACAAACATCTATGGATGAGGCTTAGTTAACAGGATTTATCTCACATTTTTGCTTACTAAGACAATGCAGTTACCAGGAATCAGCTGACATACTAAGCCATACGGAATTGATTGTGTGCTTGAGGGTTTTGGCCATGTCTAACTTCATATTTTTGCATACCATCTGTCATGGAATCTGAAGAGCTGTGATCCTTTTCCAACATCCCTGTCACCACAGTCTCCCAAAGAAGACACATTTATATTATACCAGGTGAACTACGGTTTTGGAGGTGGCTCTATTTAAATGGTAGAAAGTGCAGCTTTGATGATATAGCTTCATCTGCTCCGCAAGTGCCCGTTTACAGACATTCCCCAACCTAGTAAAAATGCGAGTTCCAGTCTTAGGTCAGTGAAGTCAAGAGGAATCAGTGGAAAGCTCCTATAGCGATGAAAAGGTTCTAAGGACTCTTCTGAAGAGCCTTGCTGGGGGTCTGTAGTCAGCAGCACGCTCTGCCCAAGCAAAGAAAGTAATTCAAACTTTGACGTACGAGAGATTCATACTGGGTCACAGTGACCACTACACAGCTTGAGCAATTTTTCCTTCTTCTCTTGTCTCTCCCTTGTGTATCACCTAAGTCATAATCATAGAGTTGCCTGTATAGTTTGTCCCAGTTCTACAAATAAATCAAAAGGTCTCAACTGCTGACGACTGTCAATAAAGGATGGGAACAAGGATGATGGGGAACTTGGGAAGTCAAACTCCTGGTACCAAATCTTCAGTTGATGTGGCTTTGATTTGCATTTTGTATACTGTGACTCATTACCCAGAGAAGAGTGAGACCCATTAGCAATATCTGACTAAAATAATTATTATACCCCCTGTAAGTATGCACAGAACTACACACACACACAAAATCTCCGTCTTCTCTCCTAGTCGTATCACTAGAGATCCAGCAGTTCTTTTGTACAGCCTGAAACCCTAATTCCACCTCAAAGGGCTGCATATTTTCCCAGGTAATTTGTTATTAACTCTTTAGCATCAGCCACAGACTTAGATACTCTGTCCTGCAGGTGCACGCAGCAGACCAGAGGCACTAAGCTTACATATAGCCAAAATTCCAACATGGAGAGAAATTCTTGTCCAGGGACTGATCTGACAGCTCCCTTAGAAAAGCACGTGCTGCTCCCACCAAAATATTAATGCAACTCCAGGACAGGAGATACCATGGAATAAGCCTTCTCCTGGAGAAGTTAAGCATGTCACTGGCCTCCAGTCTTACAGCACCCTAAGGAGAAAGTTCTCATAACTAGGGACTTGAAGCCGCTATCCTGTTGTTAAGCATGCTATTTAAATGCATTGATTTTGGAAGCCTTATAATGCAGATTTCAGCTCCTTGTTTTAGCCTTGTAAAAAGCTGGACAGTTTGACTGACTAATAAATTTTAATATTAGGCTTTTTTCCCTGATAGCACTGCAGAGCAAATTCAACCAAAATATCTTTAATGGAAGAGACGTATCCAAAGGACACAATTTGCTTTGCACTCAGCCAAAACAGATGCAGACAGGAACAGTGCCCATTTAAATAAAGCCAGTCTCTGTCCT
This sequence comes from Rhinoptilus africanus, assembly GCA_013400135.1. Lineage (NCBI taxonomy): Eukaryota > Metazoa > Chordata > Aves > Charadriiformes > Glareolidae > Rhinoptilus > Rhinoptilus africanus. The sequence goes on along the minus strand of VXBO01009823.1, from coordinate 310,314 downwards.
CCCAGTGACTGCCGTGTAGCACCTGGGCAAAGAGATCACTTGGGTGCTTAGACCTAAACAAGGCAGGAACGTGGCACTAATGTGAATAGCACAATGATCTTCCAAAGGCTTCCTACTAACTCCAGCTTTCTAAGTCTGACCTTGTGGCCTTCTTACAGACAGGAGGGTTTCCCTACATTTTTCATCAGCTTGTTTCAGCTGGTGCCAGCACAGCCACTGGCAGTTTCTTTTTGTTTGTTTGATCCTTCTCACATCTCATCAGCAGTAATACGAACCCCGGTAGGCAGGCCAGGCTATCAGAGATGCCTCCAGACTCCAGTTCATCTATCCAGCTAGAACTGACTAATTCTTAATTAATAATATGCTCTTCTAACCATACTTGTTCTGTAAAGCTATAGCAGGAGTAAAAAGCCAAGGGGAAAGATCTGCTGAATAAGACAGTGCCATTTTTATGAATTGCATTTTAACTGCAATTTCAGTCCAAGAATGAGCAAGGTCTCTGAATGACAGGCATGGTTTATTGTACCTAGAATTGCCCCATTTGTGTCCTTTTTTCTGCTTGTGTTTGAAGTTATGTCTGTTTAATACCTTGCTGAACCATAATTTAAAGCAGCTGAAAGAGTAGGATTAAGAAATATATGAGAACTTTGAGATCTCTGCATGAATGGATGAGGTGCCTTCTTGCTCTCTTTTTTCTTTTTTTTCCTACCATTTTGTCTTGTAAGTGAACGTTGTCTAATTCTTTTCTCTCTTAAATTAAACCCATCTGGACTAGGCCAGAAGAGCGATTGCCTGGTGCAACCAGCTATTCTAACAACCTCCTTCTCCTGTGTAAAAGCTGGTGCACAAACTTGGAGGGATAGGACAACTTTCTTACTCGTTTCCTGTCCTAAAAGGTCACACAACTTCACTCCATGGTATTAAAACATAAGCTTTGTTTCATCCCCAGACTTGGCTGCATTTCAACCATCTTCAGAGCAATCAACTATACTCCTCTAAGTACTCTGGGACAAATGGTATTATACACATTAGAAGGTGCCTGAAACCACTAATTATTGTTACTATTAACCTTATTATTCATGAGCATCAGTGCACTTCTGAAAACACCCGTGTTAAACAGTAATACCCTGAAGTCTCAGCCAAGACTGGGTTTTTGCTCCGTGAAGACACAGAGTGGGTTGGTGGGGCTTCGTCTGGAGACTGATTCACAGAGAGGGTGGATCCTCTCTCTGCCACCTCTGACTGCAGGGGGATGTTATCCCCCAGCTCAAGAATATGAAGTTAGCCGCTGTAAAGACCCTTCTGCTCTGTGCAACCCAGTCTTGAAGAATTTGCCATCTAAATACACGCAGAAGAGTGATAAAGAGACATTGTTCTCATTTAAATTTAAAACACAGACCGAGCAACTTAGCCAACATCACAGAGCGTGTCTGCAGCGCAGCCAAGATCTCCTGGTCCATTAGTCTGTGTCCTGGTGAGGAGAATAACTTGCCCCCAAAGCTGAGGCAGAGCATGTAAACCTGTGCTGATGTGCCATTTACACTCATGGAAATTAGGAAGATGTGAAATTACTTTCCTGAACTGGGCCTTCTATGTTAGTCTGCGTATCAACAGAGCCAAGCTGCAGTATAAATCCTGTAGATGAAAGTATTTGTTAATTGGCTTCATAATTTGTATTTGGCTGCCTTGTAAAATGATTAAGTGCTCACTGTGCCTGGTACCACAAAACACACGTACCAGAACAGCAGGAGGGCAGCTGAGATGTGTTTCAAGAAAGGGTGGAAGAATATATCCACTTCTATCTGCTTGCCATGACATTCCCAAGTAAAAGCTGCTTATTAAGTGTTTACTTCATACAGCCAAGCGCACCTTGGATGAACTTTGTAACATGATGCCCATGCACTTGCTCACACATTGCCTGGCCTTGAAACAATTTACAGTGAAGGCAAACTACCTCGTCTGTGATGCCACTGAGCAACAGATCTACAAGATAAATTAAGCCTTTCCAATGGGAAGCCACATAACAAGAGTGCTTGAATAATAGCAGAGACCCTTCCTCTTAGGAGTTCTGAAATTATAAGGGTTGCAACATGCTTCAGACACTCATTCAGGCCTCTTTTTCAGTGCCTCTTTTCAGGCACTACATCAATCAGCCACTGTGCTGGCTGATTAAAAGGTGCTTCCTTCTAATTAAAAGAGAGCACGCTTCAGTTCTGCTGTGGTAGATCAGGAGGAACAGCCCCGCAGTCAATGGACTGAATACGTGTGAATGAAAGGCTACTCTAGCTTCAGATTATTTTTCCTATTTAAATGAGCAAGGTTTGTTCACATTCCCCAACTTTATCCCCCTCAGACACACCAAGCAGGTAAGATAACCTCTCCGTGCTTCAGAGCAACCCCTGCTAGCAAACCAGGAGCCACGAGACCCCTAATGCTGAACCCCACCAGAAACTCTCAGGACTTCGACACGCACACAGTGACCAGGAATATGCTGCCTTTCGTCTGTGCACCTACTTGCGTGTTACTGCTTGCCTGCACCTTATAGTAGAGGTGAGAAACTCATCCCTCCATCATTACAGGGCAGGATATCTCCAGCCCCTTCTCTTTGTACATAGACAATTATGCTACAAGTAGAAACAAAGCCAACAAAAGCTGATAATAATGTTTAATCATGCTAAAAAAAATATGTCTAAGGAAAGCTGAAGAGAACTGAGTGAAGAGTCACTCTCCATTTTGGGGTCTACGACTGCACTGAAACAAGCACCCAGCACAGCCCAGGTGAGGCACTGGAGACTCAAGTAGACTCTGGGAAGGTGTTCCCTGTGCTTGTAGAATAGAAGAGAATAGACTATTTTAGTTGGAAGGGAACTACAATGATCATCTAGTCCAACTGCCTGACCAATTCAGGGCTGGCCAAAAGTTAAAGCGTGTTGTTAAGGGCATTGTCCAAATGCCTTTTAAGAACTGACAAGCTTGGGGCATCCACCACCTCTCTAGGAAGCCTGTTGCAGTGTTTGACCACCCTCCTGGCAAAGGAATGCTTCCTAATGTCCAATCTAAACCTCCTCTGGAACAGCTTTGAACCATTCCCACGCGTCCTATCACTGGATACCAGGGAGAAGAGATCAGCACCTCCCCCTCCGCTTCCCATCCGCAGGAGGGGATTGTGCTGCAATCAGGAGCCAGGTCTACAAGAGGGACTCACAACTGCCACAGCATAGATAATAAGAAAAATAATTAACAGAACAGGGCCCTTCGGGTGATACAAAACAAGACACAGAATTATGCATGTGACAAACCTAATGCTCCCTTCTGGCACTCCTGGAAGCCACGTGCTGGGGCTGAGACACAGGCTAGGAGCCAGCAACTCCAGTCAGCTCTTCCTATCTTTGCTTCTGGAGGCCTTAGATATACTTTGTACTTCCACAGTACATGATAAACACAGCTTAGTCATGCTTCATGACTCCCTGGGAGCTGGTTAGTATCATTCCCTCCTTATACTAATGGAGAAAACGAGCCAGAGAAAGGTTAAATGACCTTCTCCAAAGCACACAGCAAGTCAGTGATGGAGCTGAGATCAGACCCCAGGGCTCTGGGCTACCAAATCTCATGTTAGATTAACGCACAGTGCCTCCATGCAGGTCCAGCTGTGGCTGAACTTTTCAGATGGTTATCCACATTTCTGAACTAGCCAACCATCTAGAAACCCAGCTCCTGAAGGGTGAGTCTGCCCTTTGCTCTCAGAAGGAGTTAATTACATGCCCACTCCGGAGTGTGATGTGATAATCCATTTGCAAAGCTCCTTCAGTGATTCATTTGGAGGGCCTGGCATACACATGCTGGAGAAAATGTGGACAGCCAGCATCTCCCTTACAAGCTGGATCCATATTCACCAGTAACTTTGTTTCGATTGAAGAAAAACTTGTCCGGTACATCATTCTTCCTTAAAAATCAATAGGTATTCAACAGGGAACCATCCTAAACGGCATACAGTAATATGATGCAGTTGCTGTATGAGCAATTGCTTTTCCCAAAGCAACATTTCTCAGTGATAAATCCAGCCAGAACTAGAGGAGCATCCTCTTAGAAGAGGCTCCTTATGCAAGCAGCATATCACTGTGATTAAGCAGCTTCCAAATTAAGCCAGGGTCCCAGATAACTGTTTCTGGGTTGCCACTAAGGCCCATTTAGTACTTCTCAGTGGAAATAAGGATGAAAATCAAATCCTCTATATTCCAGTCAATGGAGAAGAACTACCATCAGCTTTAATGGCACAGGGCACTTGTCACAGATCTGCTCAGGCTTAATGCTGTGTACTCAGAGTCTAGGAAGAGTCAAAAGAAGCAGAAGCTTGTAGCAGCAGCGCATGCGGGACGGCAGCAAAGCTCTGGCACCTTTGGACTATACCAACATTCAGAAATCTAGATGGAAGGTTGCTGCCGTGGGAGGGAGAAGCAGGAAGGGGACTGGCCCTTAGATTGACAGCCATGTCCTCTCTTCCACTGGCTCGCAAGGACCTTTTTCCCCAGGGCAGGAGAGGCAAAGCTTCGCTCCAATGTGATCCCACCTCCTTGGAGGTGACAGTGTTTGCCAAGCTCCTGAGACACCTTGAACCAAGTGTTTTCTGGAGAGTAGGCGTATGTACTCACTGCAGAGAATGGGGATTGCGATTTTTTTTTTTGGTAATATTGTTTGAACATATTTATAAAACGTGGACCAATTTGCTTTTTTTTGTTGTTGTTGTTACATTTCCCTCCCTCTGTTTCAGTAGATGAGTTTCTTCAAAACCTCAGAGATGGAAACTGAGCCAAATTTTCAAAGTTTTTGTGTAGGTTTGTTCCTATTTTCCTGGAAGAGTGAGTCCATCTCTCAGACCACCACGTATTATCCCACGTGCCACCTCAAGTATCTCTTGACATGTGGCTGACAGCTCTCCTCTCCCCCTCTCATCCAGTTGGCAGAGTCACAGAGCGCTTACCGCACCTTGACGTGGCCCTGAGCCATGTGGGGACCTTTGATCTCCTATTTGCCCATCACTTTTCGCTGTGCTATCAATAAGTCATACTGTAAAATTCCTCCTCTTCTGATGCACTGATTATTGTGCAAATATTCCCTGGCAGCCCCCCCCAACCTGCCTACGTAGGCTGATAAACAAACTCAGTTCTGTCAGGTTTTCCTCAGACTCTGGCTAAGAAGTTCAACATGACTTGTATGCAAATGCTGATAGAGTTGGCCGATGAGCTTATGTTTTTGCCAGCCAATCCCTTCTCTTTTCTGTGGTTTTTATACCTTTGCAGAGGCACGGAACAGTAGGCCTAGTACCTAAACATCTGGATATAAATAATACGCAAGTCACTGTGGTGAGCCCTGCCATATAAAACTGACATATCATCAACTTAACCAGAGCAAGAGAGAGTATTTTCAGTAACGCAAAAGCAATCTGCTCTGCAGCCCCATCCTGTGATGCTGTTAAAACACATTAGGCCCAAGCCTCCAAGGCTTTTGCCAAAATATCCTGACTTTGTGCTTGCTTGCACCCCACGCTCTGAAATACAATCTTCAAACTTAATTATTCTCAGAGTGTTACTAAAACCGGTGAGCCTCTCATGGGTGGCTGCTTCTGTGATAGGGTATCACCAATTTTCATTTTGTCTGGAATATGAGATATTTTTCCAGTCAGGCCTGCAATTTGCTGTGTACGGATGCTTCCCATCAGCCCGCGCTGCGCCAAGATTGCCTTTCACACAGCACTGGCAGCGCAGGCAGCGGCCATGGGTCAGCCAAAGGCCTGGTTCCTCCAGTGATGGGCAAAAGCACGGGGACTGCCACGCAGTGAGGTCATTTGCAAAGAGGTAGATGGTACTGCCTTGCAGGGGATTTGAAGGACCATCTGTTTTCTCTGTCAACAAAGGTGACAGGCCAGAGACTGCTGTTGCCTCACCCTCTTCTCCACAGACAACATCTGAGGCAAAGCTGCCTCTTCGCTGTCCTACAGTTGTGGCTTCTTCTCTGCATTGGTCTGGCCCAGCAACCTGAGAGTACTGCAGCATAGCATTTTATTTGATTTATTTACTCTGAGATAATTAAACCTCACATTCTGTGCTTGAGCAAATGCACAAATTTAAGTAAGAAAAAAAAAATTACTGTTTGAACAAAATTTGGGCCAGACTACAAAGTTCCCAGAATCCCATAATTGCAAAAATTCTCCTTCTGTCCTTTCCTTTTCACACCTTTTCTCTTCCTGCCCAAGGGGTATAAGTCAGGGACAGCACAAATTTGGGGTATGGCAAATTTGGACTACTTGCAGACCAGCAAAGCAAACTCTATAGGCAAGAACCAGGCACTCCATTGGGGCTTCACCCCTCCACGCTTGTGCAAGCGCTGAGCTGACCTCATCTGGCACAGTATCAGAGAGGAAAATCTCCCTCTGAACTATCCCAAACTCAACCAGAGGTTAAACTTTTTTTCAGTCATACTTTTGTTCCCTGTGTAAAGAAACTGTGCACCCCCAATTACGGATTTAAATAGCTGCAATGTCTAATCACAGGTTTCTCACCTTCACCATGTTCTTTACCATGCAGCTCCTTTAAAAAACATCAACGGTCCTTTGAAAGTTTCTGTTAATTTCAGAGACCGATTCTCCCTTTTTTTCTCACATCACCATGTTATCTGCCCCCTTCCAGCCCCTGAGACAAGGATGCAACTTTAATTAGAGCATTCTTTTGTCTGATAGGAAAAATCACGGTGAGAAAGGATGGTATTTGTTTTTCTAGGTTTCTCTGCAGCAGTGCTTTCAGCTACCTTCCTACGATCTGGATATAATCAAAAACATTATCATGCTCTTTGCTTGCTCACGTCCTCATTAATACCTCAACTGGCAAGGTAATTCTCAGCCAAACGTGACCTAGCAGGGGGTAAAGCTGGTGTAAGACAGTGTGATACTAATGCGAGCCACCAGAAATGGCAGTAACTCAGCTCAGTCGTTTTGTCTCAGAAAAGTATTGAGTCAAATCCTGTAGTCAGGGACAAAGGGCATGTCATTCCTGGCCGATAACACAACAAGCGTGCGGACTACTTAACCTGTGGCTATGCCCATATGGTGTAACTTTTTTGCATGTTAGTCTATCCATGCTAATCGAGACTTTACTTTTTCAGCCATGCTGAAGCCCCGCTGTCCCAGTGTAAGCGTGTTGGAATCACAGAATTTCATGAGCATTTTGGAGACTTACATGTTCTTTGGAGCTGCAAGGCTGAGGGCAAGTGATTAAACTACCCCATGGAAGCACAACAGTAAAGGGTCCAAATTCAACATCTGCCCCAGGTTTTCTGTGCGTCCACAAAGAGCTTTGGCTATGTCCACATTAGCCAAGTGCAGAGACCTCTGAGGCTGTGCAAACTATGACTGGTGCCTTCAGAAAGCGCAGTCTTGCTGCAGGAGTAGCTGTGTTAGGTGCAGCATCACAGCCTTTTCAGAGGGCAGGCTTGCTCTTAATCCCTCTGGGCCTCGGGTTCCCATCTACAGCGTGAAATTAGTGGTTTCCTGCCTCACAGAAGCCCTGTGAGGACAAATGTTGGTGAGGGGCCCTGATCATTTGGCAACAGAAAGTATTCTTGACAGAGTTTAGACCCAACGCTGATAGTTTAAATCTGTGGATCAACGCTGACCCGACTTCTGCCTCCGAATTTCCTGGTTTGCAAAATGATTTTTGCCCAGGCAACATAAACTGCTGAGACTTATTCTCTTCAGGGTTCAGTGGCAGTCCAGATCTTGACAGGATTGAAGGTGCCCAGGGGTAAGAGTGATATTTTCCAAGCAGCACAGGTTTCGAGAGTTTTACTGCAGTGCTCCGGAGCTTTCTGCCAATCAGGCAGGAAGGAGCTTTTGTTCAGCCAGAAATCTGCATGAAACCTGCTGTCTGACAGACTAATCTATCATACACCAGATACTTTCAATAAACTCAGGGTGCCAAACCTGCTGGTTGAGGATCCTAGAGTATATTTACAATTTGCCATATTTCTGCAAGCTGCAACTTGAAGCAACTCTTCTGGGACATCAGCCACTCCATTCAGTCTTCAGCTCCTAAACCTGCATGATCCAGACTTGTTTTAATGCCTGTACAGCCAGAAGCAATAATATCCAGGAAGGGGTGTGCCCAGGCTGCTGTGCTGCCCTTAAAACAACCTTTGCACCTTCCCCGCTCCCCAAACTAACTGTATCTCCTTTCTTGCACCTACCTACTTGGCATTAACAGGCACATTCACTTCAGCTCTAAATCAAGTATGAAAATCACACCCATCAAAGCACTCAGACTTGCATCAGCAGCAGCTTAGTAGCTTTACATTTATTGCAGAGAAGTCTGGCAGTCCAGAATGACATCCACTTTACTCGCCAGTTTTAAGTCCCTTGATGCAGCCTTTGCTCACTGCCTTCTACCTCCAGGCTCTTCTTGGTGATGACTATTTGTGACAAGGGCTCCTGAGCTGCAGTTCCCTGCGCAACAACCATGAGAGACGATCCTTTCCCATCTCCTGATGGAGCTGACAGCCCCCTTGGCAGGCAGAACTATGGGGACTTCTGGTCATGACGCTTTCTGGCTGGTCCCCTACAGTAACACCTCCACTTGCTGTGAATGGCCAACCCTTGTAGCCGTGCCTCTCACAGCCGCAGCCCCAGCAGGGTACTGCCCCGAGCTGACACCCCCACAGTTTCCTTCTGGGAAAAGTCAAATGTTTCCCTTAGGGCTTCCCAGCCACTCTCTGTGCAGCCATTTGTTTGGGTACCATCCTCCTGTTGTCCAAGCTGTTTCCCTTCAGCTTGCCATCCTGCCAGATTGTCACACGGTGTCTCAACTATCCTCCTTTAAACCTTTTATGTTCTCCTCGCCAGGGAGCTCTTGTGAAGTATGCTTTTTGGCTTGACTCCAAGCAGGGTCTTTCATATCATCATTTCTTTACTCCTCCTGTCTCTGCCCAGCCAGTAATGAGATAGTCTTAAGGGGTAAGGCTCCTCGAGAAGGTGGGATGTCACAGCTACACTACAAACCCTCCTCCACAAGCCCAGCCTCCCTGGGGAATGGGCACCCTGCCTACAGCACAGATGAGAGAGCAGAGCGCTGCTGCTCCAATGGGCAGGGGAAATCGCGGCCGTGGGGATGGGAGAAGACCAGAATGTCTCTGCTACAGACAGGGAAAGGAAGGAGGGAGGGGAAAGGGCAAAGGAAGAACACTGGAGAATTGAGCTGGGACATCCTGCCCATGGGGATGGAGGCTTCCTCCTGCCCCACCACCACTACCTCCAGCATCCCCATCACGGCACGGGCCCGCTGGCACCGGCCTCGTGCTGCCTGGCTGTCTGGCTGCCCAGGCAGGCGGCTGCTCTCCATGGATTCTGACAGCATCTAGATCTGACCTTGAGCTACAGCAAGCAGACCCCATGAATTCCAGCAGTTGCATCTTTTAAGTCACCGCTTTTTAACACAGGTCTCTTTTCTTGCCCATCAAGTTAGGAAATTAAGCTTATCTCCTTTGTTAAACCATTTATTATACAGCAGCTCATTCAAGCTGTTCTTCCCAGTCCATTCACCAGCTGTATTACTGACAAAAGAGCAGCGTCCCAGTCTTCTTGCCTTTGTTCTGGTACCAGAATAATCTCCTCTGTGGCTCTTCTGCCGTGGCGGCATATATACAACTTGTATCTATAATTCAAAACTATAGCTCATTATGTGACACTAATCTGCGAGAAACTGCCACCCATTTCCTCACCATTACTCTTTGATTTCCCATGTTTAGGTAGAGCAAATAGACCCTCGGTTAATAAAAGCAAACTGCTCGCTAGGAATGCTGTATAGCAGAGTTAAATTTGAAATCTAATAATGGGAATGAGATTGAAAGTAAAGACAATAAGCATTCCAGATCATGCTATTAGAGAGGGATGGAAGTTTCTACATAGTCAAGGCTGCAATCAGTTTCCATTTCAGCTCCTTTATTGGCTTTGACTTGGAAGGTTTCTGAGGTCTGAAAAATTCAAGGTTTATTCTTGATGAAAAGAAGAAAGTGTTTTGCAAAAAAGCAGGACAATTGGGCAAAATGGCATTGTGGATAGCTAGCACAGAAAAAGCAGTATTTAAGTTCCCAAAACCATCAGGTTTTTTAATGCATGAGGGGATTTATGTGTCTTGGTTTTTGAGCTGTTCAGATCATATTTTCAAGTTTTTTCTCAATAATAATGAGGTCTAGAAAATTGTTTTTCCTCCCATTAAAATAAGATCAAATAGTAATCACATGCACTCAAGAGCTGAAAAAAGCAGCAAATATTTCAAAACAATCACTCATTCATAGAAGAAAAACAGTACATTAAAATACTAGCTCTACATTTAAAACAAAAACAAAACATGCAAACTATGAGTCAAAATGAAGGTTATGAATTTTTGAAATGTGTGTTTTTATACTTAATGAAATGTGGCTCATAATATGGGTAGTGTGAGATTTACAATGTTCTAAACTATTCATATCCTTACTTGCAAATGTTTGGATTTTACAAATGATGTGACAAGTAAATACATTGCTTAGAAACCATGGTGGGCTTTTGAAACTACTTCTTTTGTTTCTTGTCGGGTGTTTGGTGCAGTGGAGTTATCAGACTCCTCTGGTTAGTACTTAGACAACACCAGTCATTCGGGGAGGGCTCTCAGATAAGGATAAAGCTTAAAAATCTAAGGCTCATGTTATTCCAGCGCCCTGTCTGCGTAGCATGCCCTCAATACCTCTTACAGTTTCAGTCACGCTGTGTCCAATTCCTGAAACCAAAAACCCTCGTGAGCCCCGGGATCTTCTTTTCTTCTAGGAAGCATTTTCTATGAAGCTTTGAAATGCAGGATGAACTAAGCCAAAGAGATGCTGTGGTGAGGTCATACTGCTTTTAAATAGAGACAGAAAGAACTAGTCTGAAATAATTTATAACACTATCATCTAAGAGAATTATGTTAACCAGGAAATTGAGAAGTGGGAGTACTTATAAACTCCACCCTGATCCCAAACTCCTTCCACAACCCCAGAATAGCTGGCGTTACTACTAATATGATCTACAGTAGCACATTTAAGCATGGTTAACATTTAAATTTAGGTTTCATAAATTACACCCTGTAGAGATGGATAGAGACAGCTCCTATCTCTTTGAGGTATTGTTTCATTTGCAGATTCAAGCAGATGGTGCACGAGCAACTAATGACTCAAAAAATCACCCCTAAAAATAGTCCAGAACAAGGTGTGGATTTATCAGGGAAGGAAGGAACAGAAACGGCTTTACTTCCCGTTCCCATTTCTCTGGCACAGCTCCAGGACCTCAGCACACCCAGAGGATGCACGGTGCTGAGCAGCACCGAGGACCCTGTCCGTACCCCCATATTCATCCACATCTCCCTGTCACCTCGTGCAAGGTGGAAATGTGGTGGCGAAGAGGGAAAGGGCTCAGCTCTCCCCACTTTCCCCACACTAAGCCTGTATCCAGCCCCAGAAAACCACCCTGGGAAATTACATCTCCATTAACTCTATTGAGAATTCCTCAGCAGAGCCTTGTGGCACCATTGAAACTTTCCGTCTCCCAGTCAGGTGGGTACAGCTTCATGAAAACCGACTTTTCCAAGCAAATCCTATAAATACTTGTCACTGCTTCCTCATGAGGCAATACACTGCATTATATTGTACTTCCAGCGGGAAGTCTAATTTGCTGTCATTCCCCTGTTTATAACAATATTGTAGTCTCGTGTCTAACCGCACTCGTACAAAATCTTGCGGAGACAGAGAGTCCCTCCAGGAGATGTTGCTGGGGTTTGGGCCGAGGTGAAGCGTGTCAGCGTCAGCAGCCTTGGCGCAGGGGGAATCCCGCCGTGCAGCAGTATTATGGAGACCATAAATTCCTCAGAGCAACGTGCCTGTGTTTGTGCGATGCCTGGCAGAAGGCACTGTTCATGGCCATCCCCAAAGCAATGCCATTCTGAAGTAATAAATATTAATAATTGCTGGTTACAGATTCCAGCACAGGTAAAGCCGCAGCTTGAAAGGTAAAATGTTTCTGTATGAGAAGCAGGAAGGCTTCTAGCAATTTGAACAGCTACAGGAAGATGTGCTGTTATTTACTGCACAAATACACACAGAAAATGTGTATTAAATCACACTTCGGATGTCTCTGTGGAGCAAAACTCTCCCTCTGTTACACATCTTGCTCTTTTCTCTTGCTCGTACCATGAGTTCTTCCAGCTCTGCTCCTCACCTCCCTGTCCTCTAGTGCTGAATAACCTGGGAAGAAAGCAGTCTCTTCCTCCATTTTCATTAATAGCACAGACTGCTACCACAATGTTATCTGATTCTAAATGTTATACTTAAACTGATTTGTTAGGCCATGCTTAGTCTTTTCTTTTGGGGTTGTCTTATCTGTTTATTATGCAATAAAAAATAGTCGCTGCTGGGGCTCATGATTCAGCCGCTCCTGACGTATATTATTTCACTCAACCATAGTTCTTTTCCCTCTTACAAATGCAGCTCTAAATTTGTTAGAGCTTGCCTATGCTCATGCTGCATATTTCTATCCTCCTCTTATGGCATCCTAAATAAAAATAATGTTTAAAAATAAAGGAAAATATATGCTAATTATATACAATGGGCCAGAACAACAGAGTTGCACCAAAATGCATTAGGTGAGGATCTGGCTATATCAGCAAGATGAAGTGAGCAGGGTGTGGAGCGAATTCTAAAGGAACAGAGAAGAAAGCAATCATTTATGCTGCCAAAGTCTCACTACGACCTATACTAAGGGGTGCAGATGAACCTAGTATGGAGGGAAAGTCTGGCCATGGCAAACACACCATAAAGTCAAGTTCTGTGCTGGCAGAGGGATGGTGTAGAACAATTTACTATAACTCTTCTAAAATTCACGATACCGAGGGAGATGCCAGCATTCTGCTTCATTAACCAGTCATTTTGATTGCATCTTTTTTTTTTTTAAATTCTAGTAATTTTCTCTTCTTTGCAATTATACTAGGAGTCTAAATCCCTCTACATAAATTATAGCTTTCTTTTTGAGGGGGAGACTGGCCACATGGGCTGGAAACACATTCTCCTCTGAAGCCAGAAGGGACAGAGCTTGAGCAGCAAGCCTGGACTAATTAGAAGATTATCTTTACCTTGCTCCCACAATGAGCTGGTTCCTGTTGGCATCCAGTGCAAGCTGAGAAAAGTCATGTACACCTGGATAGGTGAAATTCGACACCCAGGGCTTCAGATCTGCAATGAAAATGAGAAAGCAGAAAACAATAAAGCTGCTCTAGAAGCAGTGAGTTCACCCGGACATCCACTAATGGATTTCCTACCGAGTTATCTGTCAGGGGAAGGCTAATTAATAATCTATTTAAAGGGTTTCTATTTATTCTGATTCTCCACAGAACGTGCGAAAAAGGGTACATAAATGCAGGGCTGTCTCAGCAGTTATTTTCACATCCAAGACGGAGTGTCAGCATTGGTTTCAGAGACAATAGCAGCTCAATTTTACTTCTGTTTGAGCTGGGGAACCATCTTCAGTGCCAGGGTTAAGTGATGTGAAGGGACCAGGCTGGCCGCCGTAACCCCTCCGTAGCCTTGCCTTCTGTGCTAGGCAAAGGGAAACTGCTGCCCTCCAGAAAGAGAAGGTGGGGTCAACTGATTGAAAACCAAGTTAGAGCAGGAGTGATCCGCACTCAAGACCTGGCTGCTCCAATGACAGGTTTTAACTTCTCTTCCAGGTTTTACGTTCTCTTCTAGGTTTCACTTTACCTAACATCTGGGATGCCTATGAGTGAATTCCTTCCTTAATTTAGATGGAGGGGGAGAGGGGGGAAAGGGTGTCATCACAGCGTCTTTGTGGCTGAGAGATTGCAAAAGTTTGAGACTGGCTCTATGAACTAGCTTGGATTCGCCACTCTAGGCAATTGTCCAAACTGCAACCACACAGGTTAAATGCAAAGACTTGACTCTGCTGTGCTCGTGAAGACAAAGCTCTTCCAGAAGCTACAACATCAATTGAGAGATCTACAACAGATAGTCTTGATGTAATAAAAAATACACCTGTTAAAACAAAAAGCTGAATTGCTATTTTTAGGGTACTCTCAGGCATGATGCTAGGGCATTCACAGAATCCCAGCTTTCAATACAGTTACCAGCTTTGACCTCGACCAGCAGATGACAGAATTTCAACCCCTCACCTTACACCTTTATGAAATAACTGGGGTTAGGCTCACACGTAACTTCAGAAAGTCACCCAGCTGTACTGTGAGGATGGATAGATTCACACGTATCTTTCAGAAAGTCATCCAGCTGTACTGTGATGACTTCTCTTGGGAATTTATTCCAAATATTAACTACTCTGTCTGTTAAACACATGAACAATACCAAATATCTGAGGGAGCAAGGCACAAATGAGACCACATCAGTATATCTGTAATCCCTCTATGACCTGTTGACAAGTAACCCTGCCTCATTCAAGGACTGGATGTTGAAGATCCAGGAGGCTCAACATGAAAGGTAATATCTTTTGGCCTCATGCCAACAGGATACCAGTACACAGGCCAATGACCTGATGACTCATAACAATAATGATGCAGTTCACACCAATTCAAAAGAGCTCTGAAAAACATGCTCCATTGTCATTTTATATCTCCAATGATAAATTGTGAAGTCTCACTGAGGGCAGCCAGGTTTGAATGTTTTGTTGTAGGCTTTAGTTCCCCTTTCCACGGGGGTGAGATGACAATGCTGATGAGGAATCTCATTAAGGCCTTTGGTGTCTTGGCATGCTTTGTAGGATTACAGATGTGCAATGGTTTAAAACCTTTGACGTATGGATATTTCCATAACAATTTCAAGCCCCTTCTCCCTCCAGGGACAGATGAAACCTAATCAAGCCCTTCAGTTATCAAAACCTTAAGAAAACACATAAAAACCTCCCTATGCTGTACTTGTCCTGCCTCCCTTTCCAAAGCAGAACCTTGTCCTGGAGCTCCCTGAACACCACCATGTTTCATAACAGTTCCTAAGCCTCCTCACCATGGAGCTGGACACCATCAGGCCCCACCTAACTGGATGCTGCCGCAGCCTCTCTCACAATGAGACCTCCAACCTTGCAATCTAAAAACCCTGCTGCCAGGAGCTGGAGGCTTCCAGCCTTTCTCAGCATTCCCGTCACACTGCGTAACCACACACACCACATGTACCTCCTCTGCTCTTCAATGAAAAGGCATGAGTTAAGGAATAACTCAGCCCCTCTAACCTTCAAGCATCTCTACCTCCTACGCTCCCCTGGGACCCTTAATGATGTACTAGCACCAGGGAGGCACCGCAGTTTCACCTCTGGCATTCTCCTAACTAATGGGGCTCTGTCTTCTTTTCCTGTAGCTCTTTAGCTGCAGAGACATTTCTGAGCCAAGCAGCAGAACCAGCACAATAACACCTTTCAGGCAGGTTAGCCGGCTGACATGCACTGCAGATCTCCTGGCATTTCTGTTGGCTGACGGGGGTGGGTTTAGGGGATTGCTATATAATGATGATACCTTTTAAGGATCCTGCTTTTAGGCCATAATTTCTCTTGTCATTTTACCTCCTCTCCTACCAACTCTTTCCTACTAACTAACCCACTATGACAGTGCAGTGGCAGGGAGAATATTTCTTCATCTGCTGCTCTAAGCAAAAGCTCCTCACTTCAGAGAGGTACACTCATCAGTTCTTCCTTTTAATGGCAAGATCCGACAAATTACAGGTAAAAATAATTAAAAAAAAAATTAAATGCAGTAGGTGGCTTGAATCTTTCCATGTTGGCTGAAACGTCAATCAAGCCCAAGCAATAACAGGCAGTGTCTTGATTTCTAATACTACTGCAGGTGGTACAACTTATAAAGAAACCCTTCCTGGTTATTAAATTAAAGGCTGCAAGGCATGCATCCTCATAGCAAAATTAAGCTTTTATAGGCATGTAGTTGGAGATTATTAAACTCAGCATGGTCCCAGCTAAGAATGTCTAAATGTGAGTTGTCAGAATTAATGCCAAACAGCACTTTTTCAACCTCCTTTCTTCCTGTCAAGAGGGAAGGGCTAGAGTGGAATGGAAATGCAACCAGGAGTCGGGACATGGTCTTTTTTTCATTCAGCACATTCAAATCTACTGCTCAGACCACAGGCATCCCTAAGGACAGTACCAGCCTTTCATTTTGAAACTAGCTCGGTTCTGCAAGGTAAGTGCTGCCCTGGGTCTATCCCGTATTAGCTGAAGTTTACACATATGGACCCAATGAACTTCAGAGTTTGCTTGTATTTGACCTTTCTCAGAAGGCTGATTTTTCCAATGCTGACTCTTTAATTTGGCTGGAAACCTTCAGTGCCGGGGCATGTTTACATTTGCAAAAGTATCTGTTTAAAAACAGTATGAAAAGGCCCTGGCTTTGCATGTCGGCAGCAGGAGCCGGAAAGCAAGGAACCACATGGCTTAGGGGCAAAATGTTCATCAAGGCCTCCTTTGTGCTTCTCATCTCTAATCATTTCCAGGGGGTTAAAGATCCGTGCTCTCCCTTCCTCCACATGAGGACCAACGAACAAAAGTTTAATAGTTTCCAACACCGTCCACTGCCAGACATCTGATTCAGAGCCTCTAAAGCTCTGCAAGCCCCTTCATAGCTCAAGGTGCTGCAGGTACCCAGCTGCAAGGAGGGCAAAGCTTCGCAGGAAATGTAAGTCTGCAGACACAGCTGTGCTCAGGCTATCGTGCATGCGTAAAACAAGGTGAAAAGAGGCCCTCTGCCATTTCAGAGGGTGGTCCCTGCAGCCTGCTAGCATGCTGCTCCACACCGGCTTCCCGAGAGTGCAGGACTGGGACAAGGATTAGTCAGATGCACAAAGGACAGGGTGCCAAATCGCAGGAGCTGGGTTTAAAGGCCTGATCCAGAGGCTCTTCAAATCATTGGCGGTTTTCCACCGAGCTTGATGGGGTTTGGATCAGCTTCTAAAGATGTGGTAAACCTGGTAATACTTGAGCCTTCATCTCCTCAAAGCCAGCTGCTCCCCACCTCACCCTTACACTGTGTGTTCTGAAGGAATGAAGTATGTAAACACTGAGCTGAGACTTCCCTGTCTGAAGGACAGCATTTACTGCTTCATGTCACTTGAGCCCATTTGTAGCTCTCATCTCCAGCGCAAGCCGTAACAGCTTTGTGCATCCAGCACACACCACGCAAGAGCAGAGAGGTTAAATGCCCGTGTCTTGAAATTGCAAAGCCATCACTAGGTGCACGGAGCATGGTTAACCACTGTGATACTCAAGAACATCTCTTCCGGAATAATTCTCAGCATGGATTTCCTAGTCTGGAGCAAAAGAAGCTAAACTAAACAGGACCAAGGATTCTTTGTGCAAAACAAGGGTATACCCACACATAAACTACCCATGCTTCTCTTTGAGCTAGCTTTGAACACCAGTGAGGCTGCATGAGCAAAAAGTTTGGCTTGAATTACTCATCCAAGTATTTCTCCTGTGTTTGGGCAGGGTTTGCAGCCCAAAATGATTACCATATTGCCAGTTGCAAAGTCGTTACCTACACCAGAGCTGGCTAATTGAAAGCCAATTCAGGCACATCCGTATGAGCCCTGTTCGCACTTTTGAGTAGCAGTGTAGTGGCTGCTCAAGTTGTCCACGCATCGAGTTGTTCTGGAACGGCTCCTCATGCCTAGTGCCAGGAATGGTCACTGGCTGTGCTACCACATAAAAAGACATGAGCCTCCTGCTGAAAACAGGAGGATTGCACAGAAAATATTCAAAGATATCATAAAAGACCTTAGGGGAGGAAGATAGGGAAGTTAAATATGAAGGAAAATCTATGGATCACATTCCAGAAAAGACAACTTGAATCACAGACATTACATCAAGTCCCTGTAAAATAAGTAAAGGCTTGTGCAATGAAGCAGAGCATACATGTAGCACTGGGGACCTGCCAGACTCAATGGGAATAAATAGATACTTGTTCTGCAAATATTCAGACCTACTTTTGTGCAGTGTTAACTTGACCACACATTGAGTGCTTCCCTTAGTGCCTNAGGTGGGGTCTCATGAGAGTGGAGCAGAGGGGCAGAATCACCTCCCTCAACCTGCTGGCCACGCTTCTTTTGATGCAGCCCAGGATGCAGGTGGCTTTCTGGCTGTGAGCACACATTGATGGCTCACGTTGAGCTTCTCATCTACCAGCACCCCCAAGTCTTTCTCCTCAGGGCTGCTCTCAAGCCATTCTCTGCCCAACATGTATTTGTGCCTGGGATTGCCATGACCCAGGTTCATGACTTTGCACAAGGTCCCTTATAAATTCTCTTAACTCAGCTTACAAGTTCATGGCATTTTTAATTAATATGCGAGAGTATTTCAGCATTCCTGAGGAGGCACAGATGACAGCCATGACTGTACAGACTCCTCTCCTTTTGTCTTGCTTCTGCTCCAGCACAGGACAAACCATGTATAGCAACTGGCAGATACTCCAGTTTGCAAGTACTCAACCACTGAGATCTTTTTCAGACCACCCACTAGCCTGGAGGACTCTCAGTGTTGGATCCCAACAACGACCAACAGATGCAAATCACTTTGTAACATAAGGTAAAGTCTCAAGCCGTCTTCTTGGTATAGACTGGTGAAATGTCCCCTTTTCAGAATCAGACCTACCATCTCATGCCATCCTCTGCTTTGATTATCCTCAGTATTCAGAGCATTTTTCATGAAGTTGCCCACTAAGACTGAGGCTACAGTTTCCATTCTGTGTGGGCCACTGACCAGAACCCATCAGAAATGAAGCAAACAAGGCTGTAACTAAAGTTCAGAAGGCTAATGACTACCTATGCTGCCGCCTGTCTTCTCAAATGCAGCAAGTGTGAACACATCCAAGGATGCACAGAGGTTAAAGTCTACTTACAGTGTTATCTTTATTAGACTGACAATAAATCATATTTTAATATCAGCTTCATTTTAAATTTTAGCTCTCTGTTGTAGGTCACACTGCAGGTTAGTGCAATAGTCGTTGGAAAATAACTTTCACTCCTACCTCATGCTGAGATGTAAAAGTAGCCTTCACAACACAAAACCTCTCCACAATTCAGCAAATTTATCAGGGGAAGGAGAAATCTTTTACTGCGCAGGCAGAGCTGAGCAAACAAATGTGTCAGCACTCAGAGCTCAACTTTACTCATGAGGCCAAAAAACTCAAGCTGGCTTTTCCCCAAAAGTCCTCCTACACATATATATAACCCCTCTGTCTTGTCTTCCCATCACCACCTCCACCTCATTACTGGTTTTCTCTCTTTCTTTAACCTGATCCGTTGAAATCTTTAATTGTACATTAAATATGTCCTCATCCCAACTGCTGCAATTTCTGGCTTCGTTGCCTTCTAACATCTCTAATATCCACTCACGGCTATATAGGAGTCAGAAGGCCGCTGGCAAAGTACAACCCCTTCTACAAAATGGGACAAACCAGCAGTTTCCTTCTCTCTCTCCTCAATACCCAAATCCAACTCAGATGTTCTTCCAGCTGTCTCATTTTCATGGTTTCGCTCAGTTTACCCCTCTGACCCCATATTTACTGCCTGTCCCACTCCTGCTTTCTTTTCTATCAGCTTCACCTTCCAACCACGTTTTTACCTCATATCCTGCCCACTCAATCAACCCGTCCTGTCTTGGCCAACTATGAAACTCCTCCTCAGATGAGACAAACAATGAGCTAAGCCATGAGTGTCTTCAGAGTCACTGTGACACCTGCTTGGAGTGAGTCATTCCCTTTCAATGAGATTAAGAAGCAAAAGAGTTGCTAATGTACCTCTCCAGCCTGTCCAAGAATATGTGGATAGGTGACAATTGGAAGAAGAAAGAATAAGACTTTTTTTCTCTTAGTATCATGAAAGAGGTAATAGTCCCGTATAGGAGACAGAAGAAAAGGCTCTGCTCTTTACCATGCTGAAGGCAAAAAAAAAAGAACCAAAGACTCAGGTAGTACCTTCACAGAGCTGTAAGAATCACAATAGTCACAGTATTCTAGATATGTTACAATTTAATGTCAAATCTGGATGATTTTGCACCTCTCTCCTCACTGCCTACAGCTCCTCCTTCAACTAACCTCACTGAGCTGCTTCTATCCCGAGAAAGAAATGACATCTGGAGAAGCAGGCATGGTCCCAAGTGCCAAATGGCACTGACAATGGAGTCCTCTCTGTCTTGGGCACATCATGAAACTACTTAGTATCTCAGTGCTTCCAGTTGTTAAATGGGTTTAGGGATACTGGCTAGTGCATCAAGACCCAATTATCTGTAAACCACGTGATGTACAGGAGGCACTAACTGTTGCTAATGCATACCAAACATCTTGACTCTTTGTTTCCTAAATTTTAATCATTTCTTCAAAACAAGTGTGCTAAATCGTTTCAATATGGAGAAAAAAAACTTAGTCCAAACCTAATTTTTGAGAAAGTACAATTATGACTGCTTGTTTATTTACTTTTTTATTATTAATATGCAGCAGCTGGCAAAACACACCGGTCTATCAGGAAGAACCCAGGGATTCAATCCCAGATAAAGAAAACAGCAGTTAATAAGCACAAACTAGTACTCATTCCCACTATGGGACACTGTGCAGTTAAGTTGTCCTGGGGCCCTCCCAAGGAAGGAGATCAAAGGACTGTGAGTCACATTCCCAATTCTGTACATTTCTAAAGTTCTTCAGCATTTCTGCTCCATTGGAGAGGCCAGTCTTGGCCCATTCTCTGTTTCACTTGGGTTCCTATTTGCAGATGGTGAAGGGCGGGCAGAAGCTCAACCAAGACCTGCCCCAGGTGTGCTTCCACTTGGTGAGTCCCCAGGCCTCAGGCTGGGCATTGAGAAAGAGGCCATGTAACATGAGAGAGTCTCTTCTGCCTTCAGCATGGCTCCTGTTGCACACACCCCCACAGGACCTCAAACCCCAACTAACACCCAGCATCGCAGATCCTTACTGCCAATGGCCGATTAAGAGCATGTGCTGCAAGAGTGTAGGATACCGATGCATGTCCACGAGTCATGAGTGTGTCCATCTGCCGTGCCTGAGATCAACAGGACCAAAGGTGTGTGTCTGCACAGCGCAGGACCTCATGGAAAGAATGGATCTGGCTTTCCTCAGCAGGCTACCAACTGGAGCAAGTGATACCCTAACGCTGCCTCCCCTCCTCAACAACCCTCCTCAAAATCCTTGCCTGCTACCCCACACAGCACTGTGCGGTGTCATGCAGCCAGAGCCCTGCGCCCCACCACCACCCTGAGAAACTGCTAACCAGTGCCACACGCAGCCCCACTGTTAGCAAACCCACAGCTTGCTTGTTTTCTTAAGGATGTTGCAAAGTGTTTAAGTATTGTGATCCATTGTTTACTGAGACAAGCCCTGCAGCTGTCACGAAATCTCTCTCCCTGAGAAAGATAAGGTGAGTGCTCATGCATCACTTGCAGCTTCCTATGACATTCTGATCAGTATAATCCCTCTTTTCAGACAGAAAAGCAAGCTGCATCTTGGCTCCTACAGCCACTGCAGTCTAATGGTAAAAACACTCCTTTGACATCATTCAACCATCGTTCAAGCTGCCTTCTTCGCATCTGGAGGCAAATTTTTTTCACTATCCTTACAGTTACATGTCTACATCAGCCACTTGCGCCGGCAGAAATGGTTCAGGACAACTGTTTTCCTTAGTCAGAACGTAGGAGAAGGCAGAGAAAGCATGGCTAAACTCTTCTTGAATTTCACCAGCAGACAGACAGATCTGCCACAGAAGCAAATGTGTCTGATTTTGATGAACACCTGAAACAGAAGTTGACCCTCTTTACTGGCTCATCAGAGACTGAACTGGAGATGCTCAGTTTGTGATTTTTAGCTAGCCAGGCCTATGAGGACTACTGTCTTCTGTGGACAAAGGTCCCACTGTGAGTCAGTTACACCAGTGAATCAGAGCAGAAGCTGTAAAATTTTGAAAGGCTTTTGAAATGAACCTGTTCTCACAACGATGAGTGGTTTTAAATTGGAAGCTGGCTATTAATAGTAAAGGATTGTCAAAGACCACATTTCACCAATGACCTCCACCTCTTTTATTAATGTGCTGTAAAACAGAGCAGTCCCCATGTATAAAATACAAATCTGAATTTTGCAGCGCAAGCACTTCCATTAAAACACATCCTAAGGATTGCTCAATGTTATAAAAAGGAAAGGATGGATGATCTATGAAGTCAGAGCTTTTAAGCCAAAGCAGAAGAGTTGCTTCAGGATTTTATCTGCACCTCCCAAAGACAGAAATTATCATAAAAACCTATAATCCAGTCTACTGTGTATTGCAGATCACAGACTTTCATCCAGATAATCCCATACTAAACCGAGGAACACGTTGGATTTCTTAACCACTTGATTCTGCCATGTTAGAGGAACAACTTGGCCAGTTGGACCTATAGTAGCAGAACTCGCTAGAAACAAAATTGTATGCTACGGTTTCCATTTACAGACTTGATGTTTCAGTGCTGTGCACTTTGGCTGTGTCCTAGCTCAGCACACAAGCATGCACTTGGTTTCAAGTGCACAATCCCACTGACTTCAAGGTAAGTACATATTAAGTGCTTGACTGAGCTGAGACTGTTTGTGGCTTTCCAGAGTGAACCCCGCATGATTAAACACGAATATTTCTTATGAGGTTGCTAGTACTAAAGTGAGCTTTATCAAAGAATAATGACATCCTTGAATGGAAGGTTTTAGGAGAATGTGACATATTAACACATATCAGAAGCAGATATGCTAAATAAATGAGTCTGCCATACCTCTGGCTCACAAACTTACTCAGTTAGGCAACTATTCTAAGTAAACTTTAAAATTGAGAATGAGGTCTACGTAAGGCATGTCTTTGTTTGCACTCAACCACAGAAAAAGAAGAAAAGCACTTTGCTTTTGTTTCCTTTCTCTGGGGTGCTGACTGGGTCCTGAAAAGAGGCGGCCCACTTCTACGTCCTAGATCCAACCACTCTGCCAGAGAAAGGACCATGCCCATGCTGCTCTTAGTTGCTGCCGTTAGCCCCAGTTACACCAGCGGAAACTTGGGAAAATATAAACTACTCTGCTGTTGACTAGAGTTCTTCATGGCCTTGGTCCATGCATACTACACTGGTGACCTTCTGAGTACCTGTTCCTACGCATTGTGTACCCACCTCACTCAGTCCTGCTGCTGAGCATGCCCTCCCTCTCATCATCATCACCACCCATGGTCAGAGGCTGCTCTTTTACTTGAACTCTTGTACCTCTTCACAGTTTTACCTTCCCTTATTCCAGTATACGAGAGTTACTCAATCACTTTGCTTCCTGAAGCTTCACCATAAAGTCTTCCTTTTCTCTCCTGCTTGTCATGATTTGCTCTGTCTAAAGCATTTTATGAATGAAAGTCACTCTTCCAAGACCCCTTTTCTTCTTGAGGCCCCAAGGAATGCCACACTGAACAATTTTTTCAATCAAATCTCAATGTGATTATTTGTGAGGTGCCTTGGACACCATCAATGGGGAAGTGTCAAAGAACTAGCATCGTTATTATTATAATTATTATTATGGAATGAAAAAGATATTGAGAGCTGTTGGGTGTAATTTTCCGAAGTTTTGCCTGAGAGCAAATTACTTCTCTAACCACTGTATATTTATAGCTTTATTAGTCATAATTTTCAAACAAATTCTAAATCAACCCTAAAGAAGAAAATATCAGCTTAATTTGCCACAGTTCCATTTTTCAAGATTAATAAGAAAATTGCCACAAGGCTTGCTTAATGGAAACAAAATGTATACTGAAATACACTGAAGGTCAAATATTCTGCAGCACCCACAGGATGCCACTAGTTTCTGGTCAAAAATCCATCATTAGTTAATGTTTTTGACTCCCTGTGTGGAGATCCCAAAGCAGCAAGGCTATGAGCTAGAAGACAGTTCTCCCATAATGTATTTTGCCTGCCTTTTGATGTTTAGGCAGAAATACCTCTCATACTTCATCCCACAATCTCCATCCTTCGTTAATTAAAATTTTGGTTTGGATTACAAAAATCTCACTAGCTCAAGAAAAGGGTAAATCTTTATCAGAATTTCCTAAAGGACTTTCCTAGCTGGCCTTTGGAGTTGATGGATGCTAATGTGCTTTTTTTCTCATCAATATACAGTAAAGGGAATAATGTATTAGTGACCATTTCAACAATAGTGTGGGTGTTTGGTAAAATGTCAAGAACCTTCAAAAGAAATAAATCATACCCTATTATCCTTCAGCCCACAAAGTTAAAACAGCTTTTGCTTTCAATATAACAAGCGAACACTTAACTGCTCCCCACAGATTTCAGTGTTTGAAGCTGGCCACGTTTCAATAAAATGTTGTTTAAAGAAAGAAAATATTGAGGAAAAAAAAATATAGCAAGCTATATTCAAGCAACCTGAATCCCATTCATCTGCTAGGAGGTAATAATTACAGACAGTCTGAAGTAAAATCCCTGATTTAAATGCTCTCAAACTAATTCATTCTGAAAACCTGAGGCAACAGACAAAGCAACTTGTCTGCATCTGGGAGAGACCGAGGATTAGATGACGGGTTAAGTGCTGCACACCGAGAACTCACACCAGACGTGATGGTACGGTCTGCGCAGCTGAGGTTTGCAGTCCTGCGAAGATCTGGGATATAAGCTATTTAACTAAGTCCACCTCTCTCTATGCTTCATCATGAGATCAGCTGAGGAGTTTTTATGGACCAAGACAGGCTGCAATTATTAAAGCAGGGACAAATGATGTTCTTCCAGCTTACACTAGCTGTCTTGGCCCAGGGGAGACAGAACAGAGAAAAACCTGGGAAGTCTATCATACTTTTTCCTGAGCGCAGTGATTTAATGGATGAAACTAATGAGAAATAAATAACGGTAGAAACTGCAAGTGGAAACCTGTCTACAACTCATTTCCAGTTAAGTTGTGAGCATCCAAGTGATTCATATAACACCGATGAGTTTGCAAACTTCTAAGCACTTCCTTGGTAAACAAGCTGAAACCAGGCACTCTGCACCCATTACAAGCATATATGCACGTCAGCTGTGGCTCTGGCTCTCAAAATAACAAATCCTGCATAGTATTGTTGTGGCAGAAGATGTTTCTGGCTTCCCCAAGGGGCATGTTACAAAGGAGCTCCAAATGACTTTAATGAATAGCAAAGGAGCTTTATGTCTAAGAAACAGCCATATAACAATGAAGGATACTGCTATGGCAAGGGCATTGCCCAGCTGCGAATGCAGGGACTGATCTACTGGTTATAAGATATATATGGGAAATACAAGAAAGATGATCATGACTGACAAGAACTAGAAACAATTTCTCCAGTGTTTGGCTTACTAGAGTGGTTCACAGTGGAGCTGTGTTGGGATGACATACTGTTTAGTGAAATGGGACTTGAGCGCCTGTGTACATGCATTTATAAATAAAAAAGGATGCGCTAAGAATATACCTGACTTGTTTCACTAATTTCTCAACTCACTGAAAAACAATGCAAGATCCTTAATGCAGTTACCCACTCACAGCCAAATAGGTAATAAGACACCAGAAATAGGCTCCTGGGAAGTAAAAGATCATTTTCTTATTGATCTAACAAGGGAAATCAAACTTTAACTGGATTTCTTATAAGCACAGAGTAGAACAATCTAATTATGAAAAGCCCAAACTGGGTGCATTATTATTGTTGGTGAACTGTACAATGAGCATCATTTATAAGCCCCAGGGAAACTGGGGCACCGTTGTGTTAGTTTGGTACTGTGCAAACACACAGGACAGCGCTCACAGCACGAATTCCTAACCTGTCCCTCACGATCTCTATGCAGTCTGCTAGGATAAATCATTCAGCTCACGGCCCCTTCCCAGCCCACATCTCTCCTGGCAGTGAAAACTTTATCTTAAGCATATAAAGCATATTTATGACTAGAATTTATGTCCCTTCACTTGTCTAGACCATTTTCTCTAGGTCACAACTAATGGCAGGTGGTTTGGGGAATGGACCCTGTAAAGAAACAGGCATTTCTTCAGGTCCGAACACAGCTAAAGTAAAAGCATTTTGCATCCACAGGCTCCTTTCTGCTTAAATGAGTAGGTCATGTAGTGTATTCTCTCTTCCTTAGCCCTCCCATAGCAATACAAAGAGATATCAATTCGAACAGACAGTTGACTAGTGTTGATGAGATACAATAAGCAAGAGATGAGGCGTAGAAAGTACAAAATTTCTCAGGAAATAAACTAAAAACTAGACAGAAAGGAGTTTTACTTGGATTCTTCCATGACAAGGATATTATCCAGCCAACTGTATCTTAAGAGTATCATAATCTAGAGGAAAAGTACAATAAAAAGAGAGGCTGAGCACAAGCCAGGAGGGAACTGAAGACTGAAGAACACAAACCATGCTATGGCATCCCCTCTGTATTGCGATGGGAAGCCTGGCTAGCAAGGTTGTGAAAAAGAAGCCTTCAATCCCTTTGTAACGTAAACTGCTTTGTGAATCTGTTCATTCTGGCAGTAAATTAATGCATCCTGTATGACTGAATGGTCTGGGGCCTCACTTATTATTACCGCCCCTCCACTGAAAATTGCTGCTGTAACATAATCCTCCCCCTTGGCAGTGGGAGCATCAGCAGAGCTGCTGCTGGGGTCACTCTTTCAGTCGTTCATTCCATGTTTCCGTTGGATAGCAGGTTGTGATCCACAGGACGATATATTTGGAGACCCACAGGAAGCCCATGAGCCACACTGCTAAGCAGAGACACCCTCAGAGCAATTTGCAATAGCACATAAGACGTAGGTTCCCCAGCTTGTCTGCCCTGCAGCCTAAACCTGCTTGTGCTGGCATCACAACAGGGTATAGCTTTGAGGTAAACTGTATTATGAACAGATACGTGCTTTTGGGGGTCTGCACTCTCTTCCATAGAACATAAATACTATGTGCAGTGGAAATAAGGTGCCTATAATTTTGTTTCTGTGTATTTTCCAACAGAAAATACAGAATTAAACTCTATCATGAACAATCATGAGGAAACAGGTGCTGAGAAAAAACAACTCTGAATCTAACTTGGGTTTAAGAGAAACAAATGATAATTTGGATCATTTTCTTGATGTGTCTGCAATTTCAATCTTTATTTCTTTTGTATAATTGTCAAGTTCTAATTAACTCATACCCGCTTTTGCCCTCTATCATTAAAGAGAGGAAGGGAACAAGAACAGTGAAAGGGGAGGAGAGATTATTTTTTTTCTGTGAAATATTCATGCCTGATCAAAAGAAAGCAAACTGGCAGAGTACGAGTGTGTTTGCGTAGTCACCGCCTTTGCACAGAAGCGCTCGTATTGACTGACAGAAATGCCCACCGATTCCTCAACATCAGGAATCAGAGCTCTAATATTCCCTGCAGAATTATTTATCTCAGTGCTGGACCCTGCAAACAAATGTTTTGTAAACTCTGTGCTCCTGCTTAATAGAAAGAACACACATTTTTTCTCTTTTCTTTACCTGTAACATCCTCATTATTGTATTATCTATTTAAATATCTAACTGAGCTCCACTATGTTTTTAACCACGAGAGTTTCTCCTTTCACAGATGGTTAGACTTATCCAGCAATTAAAATCAAGGTTTATTTACCCATTCCACCAGAGCAAGGTTAGAGCCAATGCCATATCATGTAGTCTTAAAGATTTTGCTAATTCACTTTAATCCATTTAAACCTTTAAAGCATAGATAATGGAAAGCAGACAAGAAATCTCTTGCACTTTCCAAATTAAGAGACAAGAGTTTCCTCCTCTGTGAAAAAGAGTAAAGCTTTCTAGAACAATCCTGAAAGGTCAGCGAGGAAGCCTTTGACTGCTTTCTTCCTGGAAACTCTATCTCAAAGGTCACAAAACCACAACTAAATTGCCTTTAGCAAAGACCCCTAACTAGAGACACATTGCAAGGTACTTAATTGCCTTTAGTGAAGAATGTAACTGGAGATGCATTGCAAAGCCTTAAATGGGAACCGAAATCAATATTTCAACATTTAGGAGAAAACCATTTTTAGCAAGGAGATGATCAGCAGCTGATGATGCTGGCACTCTCAGCTTAACGCACTGGTCTGGGGTGAATTTGGAAATAACGGTGGTACCAATATAATGATCTAACTGCCGTGTGGGTAAGTGGACAGATTGGACAAACAACAAATTTAGGAGTACATACTCATGAAAAATCCAACTGGGATAAGGACAAGAGAAATTCCGTGTTGCAAAAGAACAGTAAAGGGATTGCCCATTGCAATACAAAGGCCCCCTCTCACATTCTTATGACCTTGTCCAGTTAAATGCCCAGGTGAAAGACAGAAAAACTACTAGCTGAGGTGATAAATACATGACAAAACCAAACCAAAACAAAAGCAACAAAAAAAAGGTTGCCACTCCCTGCAATTTTAAACCAATTTACTTCTCTTGTATTCAAATATGTCCAAATTCTCCATCACTTTTCATGCATTAAGTGTCTGGATCCAGCCGTCCAGGTGAGGTATACAAGCATTATTGAATCCAGTTAGAAAAAAGGAAACTGAAACACCGTTTCAGTGGGGCAGAATACAGGGAGCCTGTGGCAGAATTGAAAATGGAGATTCTTAGACCAGTAGTCCTGCCTGAATTAAGTGTCTGCTGTGCAACCTCCAGTTAAAACACTGTAAAGCATCAAAGGGAATATGATTCTTCAGGCCACTGGCACTGGCCTGTGGAACACAGGTGTAAGGAAAACAGCACAGACTAAACCATCATCCACAACACCACCAGGAAGGACTTCAAAATGGGTCGTCTTACTGGAACTTGAAACAGGAATAGAAGCTCTTACCTTCAAAAGCAATTGTGGGGTGTTCTTTCCTGACACATTGCTGATGTTCAGCTTCAGAGTATTCGGGTACATTCTGTGATGCTGAGAGATGAAAAGCAAGAAGAAAAAGGCTTGGCAATGACAGGGAAATGGCCTTTAATCTTGAAACAACCATGACTGAAGGGCGGCTGCAGATCTAGCTTCCAAGGTAGGCCCAGGGAGGATACCTGAAATACAAATAATTCCACTTTCAGAAAGACGAATGCTTATCCAGAGTGTGTAACATGGGGAGAGAAGGGTGGAGGTTCCCCTTTCATCCCAATCCCACTTGTGCCAAGTACACAAGATAATATTCCACAAACAGCATCTAAAAAAAAAAAAAATGATCCAATTTACAACTGTATTGAGGCTTATAACTTCAAAGAGAAGGGAAGTGCACAGCTCCCTAAATATCTGTCTCTGTGTACCTTTGGGGTATATGTCCTTATACAGCAGCCAGTGTGCAACGCCCAGTGCTGACAGCATAAAATCCCAACTACTCCAGGCGTGACTGTGTCCCCCAGTGTGGACACCTCACTGCTCACCTTCATGACGTGTCCATGTTTAAATGTCATGCTGCATTCCAGAGAGCGCTAAGGAAAGGCCTACATCAGTCATCAATCGCACAAAAATACACCTGCGATTGATACTGCTCTAATAGGAGATTTATACATTTTACCACTGCTGCTTTAAATGTCTTGAAACAAGAAAAGCCAATTTAAAGGTGTTGCCAAGAAAGTGCTAATTAAGGTAACATAAAAATTAAAAGGGCTTAATGAGGAGAATGGTGAGAAGTGAGTCAATTGCCTGCATTATCATGGGATGCTATAGCTCCCAGTCACAAGAGCTGAGGCACAGCCAAAGAGAAGGAGCGCTCGCTCTCAGGCTAGGAGAGGGGAAAGCCATGCCTTTCCCACATGAGCATTTTTAACAATAGCAGGAAAGATATAGCTCTAAAAACTCCCCTGGGCCTACCAGGCCTGAGGCAGAGGTGGAGGATTAATTAGCCCACGCCACAAGCTCCCCAAGATGCTGCTGCAGCTTAGGAAAATCTGCATTGCCAAATTTAATCTTACTGATGTCCATATTGTGTTTCCCTATGTAACTTTGCTCAATTATTACAAACACATGTTTTCAAACAAATGGAGTCTCCTACCCTTAAACGTTATCTAGTGATAAAGCTGATTCTGATTAAATTCACACATAACGAGATTTTCAGTTCCTGCGGGTGTAGTGATTCATAAAGGTAGTGTAACAGTCAACACCCGCAGAGCCCAATACCTCTGTATTTTTGTTTGGAGTCACCAAAACGTCTTCAGTGATCTGAAGTGGCCGGGCTGATAACATGAGGCACTGATACACACTGACAGGCTTGTGGCATGGAGCAAACTCCAATATAGGGGACAATATTGCAAGATCAAGAAGCTGGAAGAAGTTTGTAAAGGTCTTTGGGCATCACTGAAGCAATAAGGGACAGCAGCAATGGGAGACAGCCAGTTTGAAAGAAGGATCCTGTGTTTTATTCTTATCTGTATTTCTCTATGATTTTAAACACTGGCATTAAGATGAGTTGCCAGCACATACATTATGCATGTCTTTAGCAGCAGCTACATACCATTGACTGAAAATAGCACTGGCATTAAGGATTTGGGGTAGTTCTAGGGACTTGTTTTCCCAACTAGTGTGAGTGAGAGATTACAGCATTTCACATTTTTTCCAGCCCCATGTACATGCAGATTTTATGCAGGGATGTATAAAATCCCCTTCCAGTTCTCCAAAGGAGGTTCTACAGCGCTTTGCTACAGAGGGTGGTTTTTTTAAAGCACAGAAAATATCATGTTAAATTAAAAAATGGGACTGGCAGAAGTAAGAGATGTGAAATCATTCAAAGCTAAGGCCAGCACAGCATTTAGTCATTAAGCACAAACATACTGCAGGGCGTACACCACCGAGTACTGTGGCATCTCAGATGATGGAGATGTTGTGCAAGTCATGCTGTAATGAAAATTATTGATGATGAAGCATCGGATTATATTTTCAACCATTGGTTTAAATGATCATTTTTTTCTCTGTGGATCCAGAAGTGAAACACAGCACAGAGATGTGAACCCCAGGGACATGTATTTTGTACCGTTCTCGGATCCACTTCAAGTTCCAGAAGAGACAAAGTCAAACTTTCCTTAGATAGCAAATGGTTGTTGTGGGAAATGCACAAGAAGCAAAAGGACTTCTTCACTGCCAGATATCCCCGCTGGAAACTGGGAGAGACAGTCATGGAAATCTCACTTTATGCATGCTCTACTCCTCCCAGCGCAGCCATTACTGGCCAATCCTAGAAAGAAGGTACTAAACTAGACAAACTTTTAGTCTGACCCAATGTGCATCCAAACAATGAGCTCAAGCTCGGTGAAAAAAATTCTAAAATTAAAGACACACGGTAGGATCCCATGCTCCTCTTTGCCCCAATGTGATCTACGATCAAATTCAAGTTTCACACTCATCAGGGTCATGAAATCATAAGAAGTTGCATACTGGAAAGCTTCATAACATTGCACAGCCTATTCTGTTCCAAAGCTGAGTACATTTACTAGTGTTTTGTCTGGACTAGTTGTAAAATGTGCCAAGTAGCTGGATTTCTGCCACTTTCCCTGGGAGATTTTACCACAGTCCAAGAGACTTCAGTGTTCCTTAGAAAGCTGTAACCAGTATTTGGGGTAAAGTTCCATCTTCTTGTCATTGTTGTCATAGGGAAATCCAAAATGTGCATGAAAAGAATGGTTTCAAACTTGATGTGAAGTGGAAAGTAATAGATGACCAAAGATGAAAGAGAAACATAAAAAACTTGTATCCTTCTCTATGTCCCCTATCTCCTACATTCGATTTCATCCATCAATTGCTCCAACATATGGAGCTCTCATGTGCTGGGAAGTTGAATAAAATCAGCATCATGTGCAGCCTTGAATTGGTGTCTACTGGAGTCAGAGTCAACGGGTAAATGCCAGCTTGATCACGGGTGACAGAAGCCAGAGCCTTACAGCACAGCCGAACAATATTCAGACAGCGGAGAGCACGGCAAAAGGTTACTCCTTCAACCTGCCCCTTCCCAGGCTGCCTTGCTCATTTTTTTCTCAATATTTTAAGAGAGACTCTAACCCTGTAATTGCTATTCCCAGGTGCTGCAACTTTATTTCTGTAAAAAAAATATACTCTGAATACAAAGCAGTGCCATGTGCAAGAGCAGGTCAATTGTATGCCAAGAGCAAACGAGTAACTGCCTGGTGAGTCCAGCCGCTAGTTCTGAAGTGTAAATGTTTTAATTCCATTGGACATGGCCAAAGTCAAGCCTCCAATTTTGCCCAAGCTGCAGATTTTCACTGTGAGGGCTGGAGTATGACCGGTGCTTAGGACCAGTTCTCATCCAGACTGCTAAAACACTGCACGTCCTAAGCACAGCCCAGGCTAGCGGTGATTTGCACTGCTGGAACTTGCCCTAGCGTTAAGCCGTTTAGATACAGTTAAATGCCATAAAAAGAGCTGTTCTTATTAGAGACTGTGCTCAAAATGGCTTAGGGCTGAAGAAATCAGCTGTCAAGGTTTCAGTGCAGACGAGAGACAAGAACTCAAATCCCTGGTTAAACTCAAATCTCAGACAGGACATATCACTTCAATTCTTTATTTNAAAGAAAGATAAAAATGTCCAATAAGATTATCTGTCCAAGTTTATCGGTCTGCTCCCTCACGAGAGCCTGTCCTCTGTGCCTCTGCACAGTCCCTAGGTGCAGTGATGGGGCGTCTCTCTCCCCTCTCCTCCTCTGCACAGTGAATCCCTCTGGCCCTCTGCCAAAAAGAGGTCAACAAATTCAGGATCCCATGAAATATGCTCCAGAGAGAGGTATCTTGTAGAGCACCACTTCTGCCACCATCCTCTTGTCTCTTCAGTCAGGCTCACGGACCTCCCCGGCTGCAGCGGTGGCGGCAGGGCACGGGCAAAGGGCTGCTCCTTCTGGGTACAGCAGGAGTTCTGAACCCTCAGTGTGTCCCCAGGGCCGAGATTTGCAACCACAGCACCCGTGTGAGCAGAAGCCCGCTGCCGCACACCCCTTCCTCACCCAGGCCGTTTCACAGCAGCCCCATAGGGACAGCGTGTAATTCTGCTTTGCCTCGTGGCTTCACCCCCTCGCACAAGTGCAGCATTCAGGGGATCGCCCACGGTCCCTCCCTTATTCGTTCTCGGGGCGTGAGTCTTTTCCAACTCGCCCTGTATTGTATCATTGTAACTCCATTGATTTCACAGGAACTAATCCTGATTTACAGAGGGTAACTCAGATCAGGCCCCCTTTGACTAAAGCTCCACGTCTAAAAGAAAAATACCTTCAATCAATCTTTAGGTCTTTAAAACAAAGCACACTTTAAAAATGGCTGTACCAGGAATTCATATCCTGCTTTCCTCTGACTGTAACTATCATTTTGACTTAATAAAACGTGACAGTAAAGTTTAAGGATAAAAGAAAATGCTTCATCTTTCATTTTAAAGAAAAGAGTTGCCTTTAAAAAAGACTAAAAAAGGAACCTCCTATAAAAGCTATAATTCTTCTGTTTGGGATCTTTTGTGATTGGCACAGTTATGATTTTATTAGAATGGGATACCAGGAGGAAGAAGAGCAATGGAAAGAGGTGGACATTAAAGCAATCCAAAAAGTATTCAAAATATAAACATTATAAAGCAAGACAGCTCAGCAATGACAGGCTGGCACAGGCAGCTCTGCCCTAGAAAACTCCAAGGCCAACAAAACCACGGTCCTTTATTCATTGGCCGCTCCTTGCCCTCCCCTCCCACCCTCACCAGCTGGAATTCATCCCACCGGACTGGCTCCAAGGGCCATTTCACACTATCGAAGAAAAGGCACAGCTTTTCCCTCTGCCCCTGGCCACATCCGCACGCTCAGCCCTCAGTCGTGCCTGCGCTGGGGAGACGGGTCTGTCTCACAGCCAAACCGTGGCACGCTGCACTTGGTGTCTCCACATGTCAGATCTCATGTGCACCCTTAAACCGGGCTCCCGCATAACGAGGTTTTCTCATTTATTTACTTTTGAGGCAAACATACGGGGCTGGTCAAACTACTGTTCAGATGAGAATCTGTAAAGACAACTTGTTTTGCTTTAATTAAATCACCCTACAGTCTTCTGAAGAATCGGTGAGCTCACCTCTAATTTCACAACAGGTCACGTTCTGGCCGGGGTTTGCCACGCTCTCATGTGCCCACCTTGGTCAGGGCTTCCCGTGGCCTCCGCACAGCGCAGAAAAGCCTCACACAGAATTCACTCTCACAACACGCCAGGAAAACAGAACCATATGTTCATGCCTATAATTCAGGGCTTATCTTTTAAAAAACCCCTACAATCCAGCAGCAGGGTGGATCACAAGAGTGTGCAGGTAGTAGGCTCTACTGCGGCACAGCAGAAGCTGGATCTCCATGCTGACCCCTGGGGCACCCTCACAGCTCCTGCCTCCCGCAGTCTGCGAGGCACCGGTTGCAGGAGCACAGTAGGCTTTATATCAGAAATAAACAATCAAGATCTTGCAACACAGGTCACTTTATTGCCACCTTTCTGTCATCTATATAAATAATTCAGGTAACTCTTTGCAAAGGAGAAATCAGTATAACCTAATATACTGTTAGGTTCACGGCTCATGAAGCCTGTAGTGGAGCTGAATAGTAATAGACTAGAGTATGATCTTCTTAGGTCTACCTCCCACAAAAGAGTGACAGTGCACTTCGGGGCATTTTATTTCTAGAGCAATTTCTGGTTGCTATTCAAACCCACCCAGGACTGGTCAAGGGCCCAAACCAAGCCCACAAAATGCAATGGGATGTTCTCGTTCAGATCAGGTAACAGAGACAGAACTCTTGATAAGGGCTTGGTACAAAATGAATTGGTTGGTGTCAGTCCACTTCTGGTGGACTGGTGTATGCCCTCAATGAGCCATCATCGGCCACCACAGTGGCACAGTCAATCACTGCATGGTCCTGGAAACTGAAGTTTCCTCACCTTTAGATGAGGCCCTCCAGAACAGGAACCTATTATAGAAAGCTCCCATTAAATAAAGCTGATTCAACAATAAAAGCCTGTGTAACAGAGCAAAATATACTATACTGCTGGGTTTCTGCCAAACCCAGTGGGCATAAATAAACACGTGCTCTGCTGACACTGAGACCTGCTTTTGAATAGCGCTAACCTGACCACACATGGAGTGCGTCCCCAAGTGCTTCAAGAGGGTCTCCCCAGAGGGCTCTAGATCTTTTTTTTACTGGCTACACGTAATATAAAGACATGAGAGGTTTTGTTAGCGTTTGTTTGGGGTATGAATTTAGTGCTTGTGAAAAGGTGCCTTGGAGTCTGAAGTCTTCTGTTTATCCAAAGATCATATTTGGCCATGAAGGCTTACACTCATTTATTTCCCTGGTGGTATGCCTCCACCGCTCTCTAGAAGACTACCTCTACAGTGGGGATGGAAAGACCTTCTATTTGCTCTTCACAGAATGGCCTCTCTGAGAGACTGTCAACAGAGGTGTCAAAGTGGAGGTATTTTTGGTAACTCTGGGATTTGGATGGACTAAGGAATTATTTTTCACATGTTCCATCTGTGAAACACAGATTAAGGCAGAGACTAACACAAGAACAGAACTCAATGGATGGTATGGTACTTAGCACGACTGCAATTCAGAGACAAAGTTTACTGCAGCCTAGATGAGAAATCGGGAGCTCCTGGCTCCCAGTCAAAGTCTCTGGATGCTCCATTGAAACGAGAGGTTGAATGAATGAGTGTAACACAGCCCAAGAGAGGAGCCATCCCAGGGCTCACGGGACAGCAGCGACACAGCAAGAATAACTATTCCAGGGGCCCTGCATGCAGCTGGGAAGCATGGCCAGGGCTCAGCATCCCCCGCAGTGCAGTCACCTTTCTCACTGAATGCGTGATGTAGAGCCCTCTGCGTGGGTGCTGTGAATCCAAGGTGCCAGACGTGCCGTTTACATGCAGATCAGCCATACAACGCAAGTACAGTAGGTCCAGCATCACGCTTACTGCAGTCACCTGGCTGCAAGGGCTCTTTCTGGCTTGAGGTTTGCCACTCAACCCAAAGACCCATGCCTTAAACCCAGAGCTGCTGCAGAAACACTGAGGCACCAGTTTTTCTTCAAGTTGCTGCCCTGTACGATGTGAGAATGGTTTGTAAATGTGCAAATCAGCAGAGACCCAGCCCCTAACACCACACTGCTGCCAATGTCATTCCAGTACACTCTGGTGCCTGACAGTCTGGAGACGCTCCTCTGCGTGCAGTGATTTCCAGGTGTGTGCTGCTGCTGCGGCTCACACACCTCCTCGCTGCAGCTGTGACACTACAGCTGTGGAAACTGAGGCACGACACAACTCCGTGACTCAGTCACTAGTGGCTGCAGCCAGTTTTTGTGGAGACAGAAAGCAAAGTAAACTCCTCCGGACTCTTCCAAATGCTTTTGGTATGGGGCTTTCTTTTGTCTCATGGTTTAATATGAAAACCATAAGTGTACTTGAATTTTTTACTTATTAGAGTACTAAGTGTTCTTTTACTGACATTAGCTTTCTATTCAACTCTAATTAGAGGGTCTATTGGAGATATCCCATGGGATTTTAAGTAAGGAAGTTAGCAACAGTGGTTCCAAATTGTATCAGACATACAGGTTGGTAACTCGCAAGTTTTCAACACTGTGAGGGCAAGCTGGGACAGTTGCCGTCCCCACGCTGTGTCAACGCGTAGGCGATCCTGATAAAGTACATAGCAGCCACTTTAGTAAGCCTGTGGCCACACAGTCAGGAAAACAGTAAGAAGATGAAATAAAATTGAAAAAAAAAAAAACAAAACACCAAAAAAACCCCAAGACGCAATTCTCCTTTGACCTGAAACAATCTCGGAATTCAAGTCTCCAGCAGATGAAAACTGAGCCATGAAATCATGACACCAATCAACCTCCTGCCTGACAGTCAGCCATAACATATGGCCTTGACTTTCCCTACAGCCTTGTTTTACCATTGTAAAGACTCCAGCACTAGCTCCAGGGCCACGGCTCCTGCCACCCGCCCCGCTTCTCCTCCATCCCACAAATCCTCCTACACCACACACACAGCCCCACGTGCCAGGCTCTAAGGCGGTTGCTGCATGTCACAAACACATCTCATCCCTCCCAGCAGGGTCTTCCTCTACTGCTGCATCACATCAACGGATGAAAAGAACTTTTCCTTTTAGTGCTTGCCCATGCAGGAGAGAGAAACCACAGCTTGTTTGGTTTTGTCAAAGATTTGTGATTACCTGGTGCCACATGACACATACTCATGGTTTAATTGTTTCTCTAGGAGAACGAGCATAAAGCATTACTGTAGCGCAACTCCAAGTTTCAGCCTGCTTGGAAACAAGAATATGTTTCGCTGCAGTGTCTTTGTGACACTGCACAGCATCATTTCTCATATGGCAACCTTTGGCTAGAAGGCATTCAAACAGCCTATATATGCCCAAAATCTGAACAGACAAAATAATAATTGTCAGCCTCCTTTCTCCTGCAATGCCCAGCTTTTTTCATATTTCTTGCAACAACGGTTTGGCTCTGTTAACTCTTCCCCTCGTCGGAGCAGCCAGGATGCTTTGGTCTGCCCTGACTCTGGCGTTGCACTTGGGATACTGTAGAGGAGCGCGGCTCTTCCCAGAGCTACCCGGCTGCAGGACAGCCCGGAAGGGAAGCAGTGCAGAAAATATACAACTCTCAAATGACAGGTTATTACCGACGGCTGTGTGTAAACAAAATGGGACTGATTCCTCATCTGCTGAAAACAACAGTCACAGCAATTTTCCCCCAAAAAATATCTCCTCATCAACAATTTCTGAAACAGATGAGTGGAATTTTCCTCTTCTCCAAACATCCTACGCAACTTCTCTGATACCAGGAGCATGCTCGTGTGTTACCTGCTAACTGAAAGTCGCCAGCCTAAGAACACAGGTATTACTATGCTGGGTCACAGCAACTTCCTTCCAGAGCTTTTCTCCAAAATGATAGTTAGGCAAAGGGAAAGTGAAGCAGGACAGGTGACCTTCAAAAAGCTCTTGGCTGCATTCTTTTAATGAACCGCAGTCATAATTTTCACTGTCCACAGTTTTACTTTACCTAAACAGCACACAGTACAGTCCCCACGCTGTAAGACATCCCTTTCCCTGAATACCCCAAAACACCAAGGTGATCCAGGATTTAATACAAACCCTATGATCTACGACTTAGCTAAGCTGCTCCATGCTGGAATGGAAGGGAGGAATATCTGAGACTGAAAGCTGGGATCATCCTCCACACTCACATTTTTGACAAATTCAGATGTCCATCCAAAACTGGACATCTGAATCTTCTCCCATCGGGCAGGAGAAGCAGCCTGCTTCAGACGCCCCAGCCCCAGGGTGCCAGCTCCCCTCCTCAGAAATGCTTTAAAAAACCCAAACAATCCCTCGGACAGAAACCTTGTTGTCATCTTTCAGGAGGCAGGGTTTGAGCAAGCGTTTGGGGGCTGATATCATTTTAATACACTCCGAGTCCAGGCTTTCTGGAGAAGATGAATTATTTGTAATGAATTCCAATCACATGGTGCTCCAGCCCCCACACCTTCATCCTGCATATACAACCAAATTAGTTTAGGAGATGTAAGTTATTCAGGGACTTAGCTGTTCAGTCTGGCCTTGGAGGATTTGCTCTCATTATGGCTTTTATGCAAATTCTGTCCTCCAAATCTCTTCTGAATCAATTATTACTAGATTAATTTAAACATGTCCACCTGGGGTGCCTGTATATCATGTGCCTCATGTTAAAAAGTAAAAAGGATGATAATGAATTCAGGAGGTGACTGAAACAGATTCCTGCTTTGTGGAAATGTGACCTTTTTGCATAATGTCATAAAAGAAAGAAGTTCCCTCAAGAAACATGGCAGATAGGGTCGTCCGTTGGATCAGCTGGGCTTTCAATCACTCTTTGGAAATTAGCATGATACAATAAAAAATTAATAAGAAATTAAAAAAAAATATCACTTTAATGCTCCAGACTATTAAAGTCTTCGATGGACTACTAATTGAAATGTAATGCTTAATTTTAAGCAAGGCCATTTTATTAATGGTAAAAACTTGAATTAATGTCATTAACCAATGTTAATATTACAAATCCCCTGAGGGATAACAAAGCAATTATGTTATTCACAGAACTGAAAGGGGTGAAGAAGATGTAGCCCATACGCGACTGCGCTAAGGCAGAAGAGACTGCTTCCATCTGTGTCTCCTCTGCTGAGAAAGGGCATTTGTTTGTTTTTTTGAGCAAAGAGGAGGGAGAGGAAGAGAAGAATTTGTGCTAAGTTAATTACTGATGATTTTCAGGCACTTAATAGCTAGGAAATTACTCTGTTACTCAAACACCATACTGTGGGGATCCTGGAAAAATAATTTGGGAATGAAAAATTGATTACAAACCCTCCTTCTTGGAGGCCTCCCTTGTGTGTGCTTGGTTCCAAACACATGCACCAACCGCCTTCACCTGATAGGAAGGGCCTGATGTAAATAGATGGCCCCCACCTGGCAGTAAATGGTTTTATGGAGTTTTATGGTTTTATGGTTTGCATCTGCCAGGCATCACCAAGGAGATCACTTTCTGTGGCACTGAGTGCCCTCCAGCCCATGCAAGAGCAGGTGCTTTTATTTTACATAGTTTAGCACGTTCAGCATCTTCTCAGATCCACTGCTCATATAGCAAGAGCAATGGGGTTAGCCTTAATTAAAGAACCAAAACTAATCCCCTTGCCAACTGGCAGAAGTCACGTTGCCCAGAGGGAATCAGAACCTTGTATGGTGCTGGTATAATACTGCATTTACTCCAGGATAACCATGTTTGAGATAAACCCTTGAGTTAACTATTGTTGCCTTGTCTGGCTGATAATTCAGGGACAATGGGGAGATTCAGCAAGCCAGAGCATGAAGATCTCCCCAAGGAGCTACAAACCTTGTTGTTATTCCCCAGAATCCCAAAGACTTTTGCTTTTTTATTTGCACAAAGTGAAAGTACTCACATGCACCCAACGCACCATTGCCAAAATCCACGACTAACACAAACGCCTCTTTCAGTGTGTACTTTTCAAGGCAACCAGTCAAATGTGTCATGAATTTGCTAACAGTATTAACCCAGGGGAAGAGTCATAAAAATTAATTTCCTCTGTTTCATGTAACATGCCAATGCTCTGCTGTAAACCAGCTCTCAGGATGCTCTGGAGATTCTGCTGACACTGTCCAGCCAAGCACTTTTTAGAAATTAAGTTCATCTCCTTCTTAGGGGAAAAAAGAAAAGCATTGACACTAATTTCTGCCAGGCTTCCTATTTCCATTGCACAAGGTACAAAACCTCACTACTCACCCGAAAGAAATCAACTGAAAAAAGGCCAAGGCTTTCAGCGGAGTGAGAATCTACTCCTGGATTTGCCTGGATATAATAACAGGAATACCTGCTTGGTGGCTGGGACCAGGGTGTCTTTTTCTTTGTAGCCCAAGCACAGAGCACCCAAATGCCTCTTTATGCTTCTGTTCAGAATATAGATATAGCTGTAAAAGACAATGAGATTTGGGGGTCTTACTTAAATTGATACATTACTTAGCAATCTTGTTATAAATGGGAGAGTGAGCAAGAGGAAGAATTACCGCAAGGTTTCCGCTGTGCTTACCAATGAGGTCCAGCACACGGCCGGCTTCAGTCTGTGGAGCCAGTTAAGCTCGACAGCAGGATGCCTTTTTCCTGCAAATTTGCAAATCAGTGCGTTTTGTCTTCCAGTAATGATTTCTCTCTTACCTCTTCTCTCCCCCATTTCCTCAAAGAACAACATTAAACCTCCTGTGAAATTTCTCTAAAGTCCACTCTGTCACTCTTCCATTTTCTCTCCCAACTCCCCACTCCCGATTTGAAAACAGAGGGAGGGGAAGTCACTGAAGACACCAAGGTCAAGGCGGAGTGAGACAAAGTCAAACTCATGCAATCATTTAAAACCACACGCCATCAGACCATTACAGAGACACGCGACGTTATGGATTGCAGCTTAATAGATAGCAATGGAGGATGATGGGGGAGAGGGGAAGAGAGAAATGTTCCTTCTGGGTTGAGACTTACTGATTAAAGTGCACGAGTGGGCAGGGGACCGCGACAGCATTTGTGCTCATAAAGCCGAGACTTACTTCTCCGTATTAATGGACACGCCACTGTCGCCAGACTCAATGTTTTGTTATTGCGTGATTAATTGGAAGTCACACGCAATGACATATTACAGGCAGGATAAAGCTGTCACTGGAAAGCAATTCTTCACAGTAATTCCTGCCAGTCTCTACAGTCTGAAATTGCATACCCCGCTACAGACGACCCCTCAAGCACAAATGCATTACATATCTTTATATAAATAACAGTGACTAACAACGGCAGCCTGAGGTAATCTCTGTGGGATATGAAACAGATAAAAAGGTAAGACAGAGAAATTGTCTTCAAATATTAGTAAGCTTGTCCGTGCTAATCTCCATCAAATGAGCCATTTCTCTTTTCCTCTAAAATAAGAACTGTTCCTGCTGAAGACATACAAAGTATGATAAAAGGACATGTTGTGGCATAAATGACAACCAGAAGCCTTTCTTCTTCAAAAGGCCACTGGTTCTAAATCTTAAAAACGTATCTTGATCAAGACTAATTAAACTTCGACACAGATGCTTAATCACTTACTTAGGTCAGTAAGTAAGTATCAGTAACTGGTCCAGCTCACTTTTTTAAAGCCCCCAGATCAAAGACTCTTTTATATTTCTTTTGGCAGCAGCAAGAAGATATCAAATCATTAATTTTCTTCATGCTTTTTATTCAGTCAGAATCCCTGCATTCAAAATACGATGTAGGAAAAAAAAATCTACAGTGCTCAAGGGACAGGACACAGCCCCAGGGAATATAGGTGCCCACAAAATAGCTCACGTCACTTATATTTTGGGTATGAGAAATTCACAGCTGAATTGCCAATAATGGCACGCAGTTGTCTAATATTCAATTGGCGTTTAGCGCTCCATTTCCCCTACCATTGGCTAATGGTTAGATCTGTCGCAGTGCTCGATTTATTTTCTTGCTATCTGAACATAAAGTGGAGGTGATATCCCACTACTCAGATATACTGCCCAATATTTCAAAGACTTACCCTCAGACAGGGTGGTATCACCCAAAACTAAATTGAACCCTCTCTTTTGCAACTTCTCTGTTCAAGAGCTCCATTTCACGCACCCCGAAAGGTGCTCAGAGGTTTTAAGACCTTTCAAGCTTTCCCACTTGGACTTTCTGTTACCATCCATTCATAAAATAAGGAAAAGTGACACAAAGGTCTTTACCTGCTCGGAAGACAGTCTCTTGCAGGCTCTTGTAAATCTGCCAGTGACAGAAGCCAAGAGAAATGGGGACAGGAAAGTGCAAAGCCTGGGCTGTCCTGTGGCTTGGAGGCAAATAGCAATCTCTGTCTTCACCTAACCCAACCAGAGCCCGGCAAGGGAGTAAATCTGTGTCCACTGCCCTTTTTAACAGTCCCTTAATGACCGTTAACTTTTTTCAGCCAGCCATTGATTCTAATGGCATGTGCATTCACACACAATAATACCTCAGACGGCCTTCATTAATTTACCATGCATAATTTCTCTGAAAGCTTTTGCCAATAGAATACCCCTAAACTGACTCACTAACTCGTGAAGATAAAGCACTTTCTGTGTGAGATCATTATGCAGATTCACAGCATTCTCCTCAAATAAGTTAAAAAGTAGGTATTGTTCAGTGCCTACCCATTTTTTGGACGCAGCAAAGTACCAGGGCTCGCAAATGTAAAGCTGCTGCTGGAGTATCCGGTGTGACAGTGAGTATGTAAGATACTCCGGGCTGGGGAGGGAACAACAAGAAAAAAGGCATCTCATATGAAAAAGCCTTTCTGCTGTGAAGTTCCTGAAATCTCTTACAAATTTCAACAACAGGAAGTCCTAAAAGTGAAAGGCTGTTAAAATACCAAGGGAAAATGCCGCAGTATAGATATTCACCAGCCTAGTCCGTTCATCCAGAGAGAGGGGGGGAAGATCCAGCAAAGGCAGTGTATTGGAAACACACTGTCCCGGAGAACAAGGGTTCGGAGCTGTCAGGAACTACAGTGCTGCCCATTAGCCTCGCAATAAATCACAGAGCTGTCAGCATTTTCCCATCATAAATCTCCCAAGTCTCCTCTTACGTACACTGATGCAAGATTCAGACCTTAGTCCCGTGGCGGCAATGAAATTGCAGACAAAAGCACCACAGCCTCCCTTTGCAGGTATAAGAGCCATAAATATAACCAGTGGTCTTATAAACTTCATAGGATGTTGGGTTTAGGGAATAAAAGAAGATTTTATTTTTAATTACAATTAGTTTGGCTTTAAGCAAAGTCACAGGATGATAGGTGAAAAGCTGATTGAAAAGGTGATCGGGAATCGGCTCCTCTAGTTTGGCTTTAAGCAAAGTCACAGGATGATAGGTGAAAAGCTGATTGAAAAGGTGATCGGGAATCGGCTCCTCTTCTGCACTGCACTCAAGTCCTTTATCGACTTGCAAGTCTCTTATCCCTCTCCAGAGGATCGATCACAGAGCCCACGAACGCTGCGACTCCACATCCAAGGTTATAGGTACCAACCTGACTTAGGTAAAAAACACCTCCTTAGACACGTACACTTGTTTCGCCTTCTAATATTAAACGTGGAGGTAAAATAAAGATTTAAAAAAAAAATCAGATCTGAAACTTAATCTATCTCAAATTCATGAGTCGTGGGACCAAGGGGTTGGGGTTCTCATCAATGAGCACTTGCAGAGAGCACAGGAGCAAACGCAGCCATAGAGTACGCGGACTAAGAGCAGAGCTTTTCAAAAAATCTCTGTTAAAAGAAAGCTTTGTATTTTTAAGAAGTGGCTTTTTTGTTGTTATTTCAGAATACAGACTGCAAAAGACGGCCCGTGTACTTCAGTGCAAAAACAAAACAAATAAAAGGTAATGAAGACTGACAGCATATGTGGGGGAAATACGCTCGTGGGGGAAATGCACTCAAACGGAGATACTTTTTTAAGTGAAAACCACAAGAAGGATTTTGGCAACGTGGATTTAGTACAAAGGATGTAAGCCATTATCAGCATAAAGGTAATGAAAACTCAGGGAAAACACCATTGCCTGGAGTTAGTATCATTAAAGACCATTAATATTACCACTAATTAC
The DNA here is from genome assembly GCA_013400135.1 of Rhinoptilus africanus. Classification (NCBI taxonomy): domain Eukaryota; kingdom Metazoa; phylum Chordata; class Aves; order Charadriiformes; family Glareolidae; genus Rhinoptilus; species Rhinoptilus africanus. Next base: position 266,026 of record VXBO01009823.1, on the reverse strand, counting down.
ACATGCTTAACTGAAGCTTTGACTGCAACTGTAACATCACAAAATTGCCAATAAACTGGTCTGTCTAGGGAGTAACAGACTTCTTCAAAAGCCCCTAAATACGTGTTTGTTTACACATGATATGGGGAAAAGCAATCTAACACACCTGAAAAGGACTATCTCCCCTCTCCCCCCCTTTTTTTTTTTTTTTTTTTTGTACTTTTACCTTGCTCCAAACAACCAACTCTTCCTCCTTGCTCTGACATGAAAGGCTGGTCAGTGATTCCGGCACCCCGAGCCTGGCCTATCAAACCAGGAAAACCGTGAGCATGGGCTGCAATTCTCCAATTACTCAGGCGGTAGTAGTAAATCTTAGCACAACACACATGACTGTACCAGTAGACATCAAATAGTGGGTGTGCTGGAGGATTTGGGACTGGAAGCAGTCTGTCTGCTCCAGATAAAGTAACGACTCAACCACAAAGCAGGAGACACTGGAGGCTCCCAGTGCGTGCGACAGCCCTGCAGAGTTACAGCCACCCCAGCCCTCCACTCAGCAGCAATAGCAAATCACGCTTTACGTTTTTCTGACTCTTTAACAGTCTTTCCATACAATATCCATACGCAGCTCTTGGCTTGTGTATTAGAGGGGAAAAAGTAGGACAACGTTTCCTTTTTTAATCCTTGATTTTTACATTAATTGTTTTATTGCATAGGGTTTTTTACTGAAATCTTGCAGTACATCCGTTCATAAAGTAAACAGCATAGCACTCTGCTTCGGAGAGAATATATAACAGCAGAATAAAATTCTATCCATATGTCCGAAGTACAAGAGGTTCACAGTCAGAGCTGGCAAATGGTGTGATTAATCCTGACTGCATTTCAGCGAAGACAAATCTAGAAATAATGTACAATTTCTCTCTTTGTGAATTACCGCTTGAGAAAACTCCCTGCCTGTATCATATACACCCAAAGCAATTTTTGAAGATTGTTTACAATAAATCAAATTTGGGACAGTGCTTGACTGATGAAATTTCAAACACCATCTCTTTATTCTTTGGGTGCTCCTTTTATAATGTCAAGTTAACAGAAAAAACACAGCGGATACACAGACGCCAGACACATTCAAAGGTTTCCATCTGGGCTTTAATTACTATCACAGTTGCCTCACCAAATTGAATACGTTCCTCCCCCTCCTAAGGGCTTCGCCTTGTATCTGATTTAGCTTACTTTGCCTTGATGAACAAAATCTGGTATAATCATTTTCTATAATGCCCCAGAGGAGCATCATCCCATGTATAAACTTGCTGCCCCATAAGTCGGCTTTTTACATTTCTCTCTTCAGACATTACTCTGAACTTTGCTCAGAGAGATTTTTCTTTCCTTCAGGAAATTATTTTGGAAAAATCCTAGAGCAGATTTGCTCCAAAGGCCATGTTTAGATTAGATTAAGTCACTGCCATTATCATAAAGTAAAAAACAGGCAACAGTGTTTAAACCACTGCTTCCAAAAGCAGAAGACAAACAAACCCCTCTTTCTCTCCCTCTGCACACCATCACCTGTTCCTGACCCCACTGACCAGTTCATTATTGCTTTCAGATGGTAATTAGAGAGCCCAGACAGCTTGATCTTTGCCATTACTCCTGACCTATTGGGCTTGGCCTCTCTCAGTATTATCAGTGTCTTTCTATAGGTGTTCTCAGAGCAGTAACAAGTACGCCATCTGTTTTAGCTCTCCTGATTTGAGCTGTTAAATAAAAACATGTAACATCATCCACAAAAATACCTTTGTTAGGGTTCTGCAGCGAGCTCTGAATCCTTTATAATTAACTCCAGACCTGCTTGTTGGTTTCCAATAAGGTCGCTCTTTCAGTATTCAGAGGTGATCCTAGGAGGTAGTACGTAAATAGCCTATATTGGACGCTAAATTAGGCTAACTCAGAACTTCCTGTACTCTTCACTGCAAATAAAGCAAATATTTATAGACTGTTGCAGCCTTTGAGGCTCCTGCCTAAGAACTAGGATGAGAGCAGCTCATGGTAAGTCAGAACCCAAGCACACGTCCCAAAGCTTGGATTCCTCAGAGCATCATTTTTGTTTGAAACTCCCCATGCCACTCTTTAGATATCCTTTAGAAAAATAAAAAGACAACAAAAAGATAATTCAAAAGGGAGGTGCGAACAGACTTGGAAGGAAAATACTTCCCTGTTAAATTCTTGGTAAGGCTTATTGTCACAAACTCAGAACATCTGGCTTCTATTCTGGGCTCTGCCACTGACTCTCTATGTGGCCTCAGGCAAGTCCTTTCAGCTTTAAGTTTCTGTCTTTTCTTTCTTTCCAAGCAAAAAAGAGTTTTCCTTTCTTCTCCCTTTGCTTTCTGTCTTGACCATCCAGCGATGTGCATAATTTCAAAGAAGACAAGTAACATCTTCTCCCTGGACCACATCATGTAAGTAGACACTTCTCTGAAGGATGGAAGCTTTGGACTGTAAACACTTCAGAGTAAAGACCATCTCCTAACATGTGTCAAGTCTTCTGTTTTATAGACTATTTAGAGAAGGCTAATGGTATGCTGTAGGAGTTTCTGGAAGCAGCTGGCTGAGTTTCTGCTGGAATCATCACTTTAATCACTGCTGGGATGTCATTGTTTTATTCAGAGGTGTCAGAACGCCTAGAGCTTTGGCCAGCCATCTTTCTCATTAGTAATTTTCACACAAGTCTAAATAAATGTGTTTGTACTGTGCCCAGCGTAATGCAGCTCCTATGTGCCACATTAACACAGCTAATAAATAAAAAATCCTATTCACAATATTCTTACACCAAGCCAGCAGTAGAAAATGGCCACTCATCAGGGAAGCGGGAAGCATTTAGTGGCTGGGGTTGATGGTGTTAGCAAACAGGCTCCAGCTGGAAGTGTAAGCATTATAAGTAACTTTATCATTTATTTGCAACAGCTAACTCTAGGTTTCCTTGCCCCTTTACCACCTCACAGAGAAGGTCCGGTGAAAAGCATGGTGCCCATTTATCCTTGGCTAGCTGACGAGCCAGCAAACCTCTTTGTTACTTTTTGGCCTGGAAGCCAGGAGCAGACCGGAATGATCAATGTTCTTCAGCTTCTGCCTCTACACAGCCAACAGTGCAGGAAGAATGATACCAATGGGCAGTAAAGAATACCGCTTCCTAAATGGCTGCCACCAACACGCTAGATGCTTTTCAAACACACAATACCCAGGCTAAAAGTGTTGTCAAAGAGCTTTCAGACACCACTGGAACACGAAAGTAATACACAGTGGAACGTCTCCGTGAATATATCAGTGCAGCTCCATGTTTCTTGTCTTGACTGCACCCAGCTGTGGTGCAGCTTCTTTACATCTCTTTATCACTATCCATTCATCTTACATGGAATGATAAAATGATCATATTTCACAAGAAAGTGTTTTAAGAACAGAGACTTGTCTTTGGAGCCAAACACAGTTAATTATCATAACGTATATACATTATCCCCCAGCATTTGGAATTTCAGACTAATCAGATTATTTATTTCTTCCAGGTAGCACGGTTAATGGTTTTCCTGATCCACATAATAAACACATTTGAACAAGCATTCTTCAACCACAGCATCCCATTGAACTCCCCCCAGGCTGTGGACTTACAGAGCAAATGTTCCCATCTCCTTTGGCCAGTAAACTAGCTCCTCTCCTTTCAGGATCAGGTTCTACCAATACAAATAATCCTGTATCAGCTTACTGAGACTCGCTGAGTCTTTGACAGAAGTAATTTCATGGATAATCTGCAGAAGCTCCCCCTCTCTGCAGCCCCATCCCTGAGCTCTTTGTTTCCACTGCCGTTCTCTTCACCTCTTCTCTTCCTCAGATGAGAAGCCCAGCTCCCTGCCTGAGACAACTACACTTTTCCAGAGCAGTGAAGCTAACGTTACTCCCAAGAAAGTTCAAGAGGGTTACAAGCAATATTCTTGGCCAAGATGCTTTGCCTATGGAGGTACCTGACAGAGGAAAAAGCTGAAGCATTCCTAACCACCAGCCTTGCAAAAATCCGAGACAAGAAATCACTCACCTGTGCTTATAAATAATTGATGATGATGTTAATGGTAAAAGTTGTTGTGATTTTAGAAATCGAGCTACTGAAATCTATGAGTGCTAAAGGAAAAGGAGCCACTAAGCACAACCTTCTGTGAATCCTGAGAACATGCTGGGTGGTTCACTACAAAGATGTCAGTTGCCCTAGAAACCTCACAAGCTAGAGTGGAAGATAACTGAAGTAGATGAGATCTGTCAGAAAAAGTTTGGCACCATCAAACCAATGCTTTGAAAGCATAAAAATGAATAATTGTCTCTGTTTTCTTCACCATATCAAACAAAAGATTCTTCTGGCAATGAGGGACAGATCTTCGAGTTGTGTTTCGCTATTCACTCATCTGTTTAAATTCAGAGTGTAGGATTGAAAGCTTATTTACATTTTTTTTTAAAAGCTTATTTCATTTAAATGAAAGCTAAGTAAGTAATGAACTTGCATGTGTTCCCCTTCTCTTTCAAAGACCAGAGTTCAGACAATCTTCTGAAGAAGACTGGGATCCTGCTGGCTCTAAGCCTTACTAACACCACTACAAAGATGACACATAACTGGGCACAAGCCTCATTTTCTGGCCAGGAGGCTATCAAGACAAAAAAAAATTGAAGGTCTAACCAGCGTTGTATTGAAGCGCAAGCCCTATATTTGGCCAGATTCTGACTTCTCATATCAAAGTAGATTAACTACTCAAGCTAGTGGGTGAACACAGAGGCAACAGACATCAAGGTTTGGTTCACAAAACCAAAGCACCAGAAGACACTGACTTGTGCCAAGCCTACTCATCTTCATCTTTCATCAGCAGTAAATAAACAACAACATTGAAAAAGAGAAAGAGGAGCTTTAAAAATAATTTTAAAAACCCCCATTAGCTATAATGTATTTAGGGTCATGTTTCCTTATTTGGCCTCTTTGTGTATGTTTCTCATTCCCTCTCCCTCCGTTTAACTGGCCAGTTGACAAAAAAGGGGAAAAGAAGAGAAATGGAACAAAAATTAATTATAAGCAATAAAAGTCATTTTAAACTTCTTAAGGACTGTTGCCAGAGCAGGAGGGAAAACTCCGGAACTCTGGATTTGCTACACTCTTCTTTGCGGGTCCCCAGCGATGCCGGTGTATCTGTGTGACCAGCACACAGCAAACAGCACAGCTGTTTGCATTCTCTCTGTGCACAGGGAAGCAATTTTTCCCTTTCATACATTATTCACAACTTGCTGCAGCCATTCTGCAAATTCAGTACATCTCCTTTAACACAACGATGAGATTGAGATGCAGATTCTTTCCCTTGGCTTTTTTTTTTTTTCTTGAATACTGAGAACACTGGATATGGGTTTTCTTTCTATTTAAATTTCTCTTTTCAACGTGGACCTGATTTAAACTATGAATAATGCAGACAGGCGACAAGTAAGGATTTCCTTCTCCTTCTCCTCTGGGCAAGCCTGCAGAAATTACCCTCCAAGCCTGGAAACAGACACATCCCCTACAGTTTAGGGAAGAGATAGCCCCAACTCCCCCAAACTTCCCCCAATGGGAACTGAATGCCCATTGAAAATACTGTCTCCTTTTCCTCTTTACAATGAGGAGTACAAATCATAGTCAACTCCTTTGCAAAAAGAAAACATTTAAAGCTAATAGCCATTACCATTAATAACTCCCTGCTTTTGAAAAACCCTAGACTGCAGCCACCAAAATTTATTCTTGCTTGACGTTAAGATGACAGATTTGCCAACAGACTTGGGAGGTGAAATAACATCACTGGGCCACCTGCTTCCTTGGAGTTTAGCTTTAATAATGTAATGCAATATCATAAGCTGAAGTCATTCGATGAACTTGATGCAGGAGGGAAATGTAGATTTTTCTCGCTTTCTCTGAAAGTTTCGGTTTAGTCACCACAGCAAGCTGTGTCACTCTGCTCCCACATCCCCAGACCGAGCAGAGCAAAGAGTCAGATTCATCCCTGGTGTCAGCCTTGGCTTGGCATGAGGCAAAAAGGGAAAAGAAACCATGATTTTATTGCCATTTCTAAAAGACCGAGCTGCAAACAATGAGCACAGGTTTCTTTCAGCCGTTCATGTTTGGCAGCCACCTTGTGTTTCTTCTCCAGATAAAGTGGAGTACCTTTGTTTTGCTTTGAGAAGTTAATCATTTGATCATCAAGGCTTCACAACATCCTGCATAGGAGCGTCTCTGGAAAACATCCATCTTGTGTCTGGGCATGGTTGGTTACCTGTTCACTCCCTACCGCATCACAGCAGTATCTACGTTGTCAAGGTTGCTTGACACAAATTGGATTTCATTTTTATATTGCATTGATGCCGTACCCTGAACACGAAACACCAATCTGCACACCACGTTGTAGGAGCCAGATTCGCACGCCGGTAAGTCAGTCCGAGGGCGCTGCCAAAGAGCAGCAGTGTGTCACCCACATCAGCAGGTCACCTGGGGCAGGTCTGGTGTCCGGGGGCAGGACTGGCCAGCAAGAACTCTGGATCTGAATCTCAGCACAGTCTGGGCAGTTCTTTGAACCACTTCAAACACCAAATGATAACGTGTGGTGCCTATATTGCTTGTCCAGCTTATTAAAATACCTTAGTTACTTAGGTTTGTGAAATGCTTTGACACGTTAGGGTGAAACAAACCGTGAGCATTCAGAGCGGTGCTGCAGACGTGATCAAAGGCACTGTACACCTTGGAGGACATTACAGTTCTGCTGACGTCGGAATGACAACGAATTTCTGCGCTTCGTAGCTTGATAGGACTGACTACGTGTGATAGGAAGGACTAAGTTTCAGGGGGAAATTTAGTAGCGTAAGCCTCATCACCCCAACCTTGCCATCCACATGACTGGTGTTAGCTTCTGTGGATCATTGCAGTAACCCACCTGTAGTATTCACACTTCCAAGTGAAGATTATCACTCTTGTCTGAGGCACCCTGTAAGCCCCTTATTCCCACTGACTTGAAGTCCTCTTGGGAAAGGCTTCTAAGCTTTAGACTACCCGTGTGCTAACCCAGAAAGCAGAGGACCCTGCTAAAGAAATGTATAAACCTTGATTCTTCACTATCGGTGAAGCTCGGATGAGCCCTCCTTTTTGTAGCCAGGCTTACACGTTAAATATGAGGGTCTTGACAGTGAGGTCAGCTCCAGGTTTAAACTACAAGGCAGAAAATCCCTGCGTAACTTCAGTAGCGCTGTATTCACTGAGGAAATGCTCACACCAAGTTCAGGTCAAACCAAACGCCAGCTGCACAGGCTGGTATTACACCCACTGAGCGAGGGTTACTCCGCCAGAAGTAGGTACATGTAGGGCTGTTTCCCTCATTTGCAGGGGAACAGGAAGCAATAATTTACAGAGTCCTAAATACACCTAAGTGTCATGTAAAGCAGAGCCTCTACCAGAACAGAGCCTTACCAGTTACAGGGGCTCATGTTGTTCTTCCTCCTCCATTGAACAGGCTGTTAAATGAACAAAACCAATTTGATCTCACACATCCAACTAGCGTATAAAAAAAGCTCAAGAGCAGCTGCTGCCTACCTACAACTCTCTAATTCCAGCCCAAACAATCTGTTTCCCAGTTGTGGGAGAGCAATCCGCAAAAGGACATGACAATCAGATGGAGTCAGCAGAGACGCAACGTTGTGCCTCCAGCTCCGGCGCGCGGCTAATTACGAAGGACAATTATTATAATTAATGCCAGTGGATGTGGCCAAGTCTCCCTGCAACTACTGTGGGGAATTTCTACCCCTGCTTCAACCAGAAACCATCTGTCAGACAGGAAAAGCGCAAAATAAAACCCCTCCTTGCCAAATATTGTCAGCAAAATGTGTTATTGCCACTAACCTGGCAGTTGCAGGGAGGTCACACAAGTTTCAGATAGGAACCACACTGTGAAGTGAAAATCCCTCTGCCTCATCAGGTAAATAGTCCATCGATTCATGCAGCAAGAGGCTATGGCTGGAGAGGTGCAGGGATGGATAAGTTACACGCTCCTCTTTGTCCCAAGCCGGTTTGTTTTGCACAGTAGGGTTGGCAGCAGGGATAAGCTGGAGAAAACGGACTGGAAATGCTGCTACTGCTGCTACGGCAGAGCTCTGTCACGGTAGTGAGTTTTTCAAAAGCTGCTTGTTATTGGCCATTCGCACATTTAAATTTTCTTGTCCTTGTACCTCAGTGACCACTTGAAAGGCAATAGGAATAAGGAAAATTTATTAAAGCAGACGTCATGTTCCTGACTGATCCATGCACAGACTGCTAAGAGGAAAATTTTGCTATGCAGGAAAGTTGTTGGCTACGTCAAACTACTTTCAGTGCAACTAGGAGACAAAGCCCACATAATTGTCTGTCACAGCGCTCCAATTTCTTCTCATCTCCTCTTGCTGCAGCACTAGCAGTGAGCTCTCATCAAAAAATGCCCACCCACGGACCTCTTTAGCCACTTGCTTCAGACATTGGTCTCTACTCTGGGCAGAGATCTTCACTCGCTACGTACGGGCACCCAGGGCACCGCAAAAACGTTGGTGGTGGTCCTCAGGGATATCATACCGGCTGAGACTGTCAGAAACTCAACCGCTCGTCCTCCATGAGAGGAAAAATGAATAGCCAAGACAAAACTGTAGGAAAACAGAAGGAGTGTTTTCAAAAACATTACGCATTGTATAGTATTGGGGCTTTTTTCTTCCCAAAGCGTAGATCTTACTGGAATACAAAAATAATAGCTTATAAACTTCCAGGGCCACCTTCTTCTGGATAGCCCGATCACGTTTTGCAGTCTTACCAGCTCAAGCGAGGAGCTCCTCACGTTTTAGAGCTGATCTACCATGGAAACCCTGTGCCGGATGCAGATACACTCACACCATCTTCAAAACGTGTACTACAGGTGTCGTGAGCAACTTAGTCACAGCAGAGTGGAGCACGGCTACACAACTATCTGGGCCATAACGCTGCTGAAAAGATCCAGACTCAGTAGTATATAGCTACGTGCTGACACTGCCTGGTAGACAGGCTCTGAGGGGCTGAAAAGGCAAAATTAGAGTCCGCTGAAGAAAGAGACATTTTCAGATGAATCCAAAGCTCAGGTCCGTGCCACTCACTTCCATCAAGCTATTGCAAGATCAAAGAGGATGTTAATTGGGGCTAATACGGCTCAAACACCTGGTTCAGCTTTTAGCTCTGCAAGAGGTAACTTAGACAATTTAATGCAAGCAGATAGATGACATATAGGCATCATTAAGTGTTACCGCGTGCAAAAGCATCTGAGGGTATATTCCTATTCATCTCTGTAACTGCAATAATTATTAAAATAGACATCTGCTGTCTGCAAAGCCTCTTGGGTCAGAGTTAAGGTGTCTTCGTAGGATATTTCTGTACAGGTGTAATGAATTATGTACACGTATTGATCTGAGCTGAATGAAGATTTGTTCTTCTTGTAAGTTCTTGCTGATGTACCGCTATGCAACGTTTGACATCAGTTAATTAAAAACTGCTTAGTAGTCTTCACACATAGGCTAACGGTGAATACATCTGTAGAACTGAAACCATTACACAGGACAGTTGTTTTGAGCTGGAATGTACACATGTAGGTTTGTGACATACTAGAGAATGCCGAAATATTACTATTTAATTGAACACTTTCATAGTCATGACAACTGTATATTTTCCAGAGCATTTAAAATGTTTTCATTATTTCCCATCAATATTTAATTCTTTGCTTCATAATGATTAAATTCTTTGCTTCATAATGATTAGCCCCAAAGGAGAATAAAAGGCTCCAGAGGAACAAGGAAAGCAATTCATAACTTTCAAGAATAATCTTCCGTGGCTTCCAGCTAAGTAAATCAAGCTCTTCTGTGATATAATGTAGACAAGACAACATATCAATAAAGCTTGTTTATTCCAAGGATTTAAATGTAAAAGCATTCACAAAAATCTAACTCGTCCCTTTACATTTGAAATCACTCTTGCTCAGACTAGTCAGACAAAATAATCTTCTCAGCTTTAAAAAAACATCTGAAGCAAAAGGCTTCTCACCGTGCTACCGATTCAAATGTTGGTGTGGTTTTTTAATGTCTAAAATTACTTCAGTTTTGATTCCAATTTCTGAAACAACTATGAGAAAATAATCTTCCTACCAATGGCAGGAATACCCTGGACTACCTGAGCCTGCCGAGAGGAGACAAATAGAGAGGTCCAAGCCAAGGAAAGTAGTGTAGTGTAATAACTAAGCACGTGTTGCAGCAATTGTTTTTAAACCCGCCTTCCTGTCAGATCACATACTCATAAATCCATCAGCACCAGGTCGCTGCTGCGTCCCTCTGGGGTGCAAATGTAATTGAAACCTCACAGCCACTTAAAGCTGTTGTTTTTCCATGTTTAAAAGGGTAGAGAGGTTATTCTTAACTGCATTAATAGATGGGATCAGGCTGGCATTTATACCACCACTGTCTAACCGAAAAGCTCCTTAGAAGTCTAGGGGCGAATGTTTTGCTTCTGATTTGCACTGACTTGCCATACGTGCATCCAGATCACTCGGCCTGTGAGGGCTGGGGGAGATGAGCCTTCGGAAGAATATAATAAGACAATCAGTTAACGGTGCTTAACATCTGTTGCTTAACTCCATTATGTCTCATCAATCAGTTTTCATGCTACTTCCCATTGGTGTTTTTCTTTATCACTCTATCTTCTTTCCATTATTTCTGTTCAATGGAGTAAAGAGAGCAGATGAAATGTTAAAATGACTCAGGATTTTCAACTGCAAGAAGAGTGTATAAGCAACATTAAGAGTTTGATTTCAGTGTAAGAGAGGATATTCAGGTAAATCAGAGATCCCAGAGCAATTCATCAGCTTGGAATTGCAGGGGAAAGAAAGATTTGCCATTCACTTCCAGGAATGTTGAATAATTGTGCATGCAGCTGACCTAGGCATGTTGGTTTTATTTCCTTTCTCTGTTCTTTCTTTTCTAATCTCGTTTTTTGAAAGTTGCCTTCTTAATTTTTTTAAGCATCATTTTTCACCCAAAATAGGTGCTATCATCGTCACAGACTTCATTGCAACTGCAAGAGTGTTTGCAGCACAGCGTAGACAAAAAAGGGCCAGCTCTTGCCTAGCTACATCTGGAAAGGAAAGCAGCCAAGCTGGGACAGCGTGGACATCAGTACAGGTTACCCACCAAATTCAGGCAACTGAGCACAAGCTGATGTTTGCATTATCACAGCTTTACTGATGCAGATCCCACAACCAGCAAAGTTCCCAGAAAACAAGAATTCAATGCAGAGGCCGACAAGCATTGTCCCTGTGTCAACAGATTTTTCTACAGGGGACTATTTTGTATCCGAAACCAGGAGGTGTGCTGAAGCCTTGAAAGGCAAGAGAAAAAATCCAAACCACCAAAGTCAAGTTGATTACTTTCTGCAGAGAGCAAGAAGTGGAATCGCGGTGCCCGTGAGTCTGCCTGGGCAGCAACGTGTGCCGTGTCCCTGAGGGCAGCAGCGCGAAATTGGCCGCTGCACCACGGGCCAATGTACTCCGCAGTTTGCAGTCCTACACAGTTCCACCCTGCTGGCAGTGCTGGATGAAAACGGATTTGTCCACATAACCACAGTCAAAGCTGCTGCAGTCCTGCAGCTTGTGCAGGTCTTTCTCCAGCAAATGCCCTCTTAAAAATGTAGGAGCGGAGCCTCCCCACCGTGACAGCGTCTGTGCCTCCCACACCTATGAAACCAGCTAGCAATGCCTGGTGTCCTGTCACTATGCAGCCGGAGAGAGCAAGTAACACACAAACCTTATTTGAAAATTATTTTAAATAATGTTTTACACAGGTGAGTAAAATTCTTTGGGATATTTAATCTCTCTTTGTTCCAGGGAACCACCTGCCAGAGTAACCGATACGGCGCAGCCTCCCTAGGCAGGTGATGTCAGGGTTGGCAATGCTCATGTCTGACGCGATCCAGGCAGGATATTTCAGGCTGATGCTGACATCCTATATATTGAGATCTCACAGCCAAGTCAGCTGTATCAATCCTGTGTTATTTCTCTGTTCAATAGGTGGTGGGTCAAGAAATTACAGTAAGTCAAGTGGCCCCCATCTCCTACATGGTTATTAGATCAAAAAGTGATCACTCTGCTGGCTCAAACACATGAGGAAAGAAGAGCATAACACCAGTCACTTAAATATATAAAAGCAGTTAAAATTGAAAGCAGCATTAGGGTAGTTAAGTAATGAGGAAAAGAGCACACCTATTTTTCATTCAAGTTCTGTGGCAATTCAGAGGCTCACAAGTCTTTCCAGCTTCGTGATAGACCATAAGAACTCACTAGCAAAGCTTAGTTTAATTCTGAGAAATTAAGACACATATTATTGTAATGTTTGCCTATGAACTTGCATAATGATTTGCTTATGATTTATGTAATATATCCAGTTAAGGGAAAGGACTAAACTGTATGGATTGTAAGTGATAAATGTAATGAGGATTGAGAATTTCCAGTGCACTGTTTCAATTTACCTTGGCCTTCCCTGGTTCCACACTTGGCCAACCCCTACCTGCCCCAGCTACCTTTGCTTCCCTCGCTGCCCTGCCCTGCAACGTTGGCAACTCACTCCTAACGTCGGTCACGAGCTAAAAATCACTGTCTACGCTACATCAACAGGCTTCAGGGCACCAGCCAGCTCTGACGGGTGTGAGTCAGAGGAAGCTCTTTTATGGCACGTCATAGTTTCTTGCATCTTCCCTAAAGCATCCTACATTGAATACTGTCACTGGCAGCACATCAGAGTAGAATGATTGCCAGTTTCATCTGGCATGGCAATTCCTATTCTCCTAACAAGTAACAAGAGTTGTAAGCACCTCTTGAAAGCACTGCTTAAAATATGCACCCTTAAGTGTTCTGCCAGTAGCCTTCTGGGATCCTGTAGGGATCTACAACCCACAAGAAGGATATGGTGTGTCAAATAACCAGCTTCCTGCTGAATAAAAGGTATCTTTCAGAAAAGGATTAAAAAATCATGCTGGATAACAGACACAGCCATGCTCACTTTTTCATCGGCACGGTATTGGCATCATTTGCAAACAAATTCCCAGCGCTGCCCAACCAAAGTCACTCTGGGGAATAGACTTTGTCCTGTTCAGCCCTGCATATAATGTGCAAAGTTACCAGCCAGCTTTCTAACCCAGCCGCCTGTGGCTACTGCGTCTCTTTAAAAAGCAGGAGGAAAACACATTTTATCCTTTATATAAAAGGAAGTGTTTACAGAGGTCAGAGACAGAGAAAACATGTTCTAACTTGGAAACTGGCTGGTTTGAGTGCGTGAACATTAATCGGGAATAAATAAGAAATATCAAGGTATATATTGTGCTGTTGGCCATGCTCTGATGTTTGTTACTGACAAACATATTCACTAAAATAGGAAATGCCTCAAAGCTGAGGATTTCTCAGCACCAAAAGGAGTGGATGCAACGGGGATAAAAGGCTATGATGAGAGGGGAAAAAACAAGCATGAAGAAAATGCAAGGGTATGAAAAAAAGTGGTAATTTACTCTGGGGAATAAGGGGAGAGTGAAGCAGAGTGCGCTCAGGGTCTGTGACGAAAGAGCTCCGGTGACTCCGCCTTCCTTCCACTCATCCAGTCCTGACAGACGGGGACAAAATGAATAAAAATCAAATCCACCGAAGGAAAAGGAGAAACAACATTTTTTATTGGCTTTCATATCCAACAATGTGGTGGGAATCGCTGGAGAAGGGGTGCAGCATGCAATAGCCTGGATGGGGAGCTGCAGACCGTGCCCCCAGACTGGGTGAAAGTCATTTAGAGGTGGGACAGAGCGAGCAACCCACTGAATGGAAAACCAAAAGATCAAATAAATAGGCAAGTGCTAGAATCTTAAAAATCAACCAGCTCCTTTATTGGGAATCAATTTTGCTCCCTTAGGAAAGAAATAAGATAATGGAGAGACTTAGATCTGAAAAAGAGCCCTGCTCCTGAATTCTGTGCAGGAGGGCAGCATTAAAGGACGCCCTCCAGCACAGACTCAGAATAAAAATGGTCAAACCCAGGCTGAGATGGAATAAAAGCAGACAGCACATTTCTGTACTACCATGGAAATTAATAGTCTTAATTCATGGGATCAGCTTGTCTGCCTCTCAGACACGGTATTTCTCTTTAACATCACCCTCTGTCTCAAATCAGATCATTTTGCTTCCTTCTTTGCAAAATGCAGGTTCTGCATTTCTACTGCTTCTGTCAAGCCTTGTCCCAATGCTCTTCCAAGCCAGTTCCTGCACTATCACCCCTGGCCCTCATCTTCTCACACGTTTCCCTTCATCAGCAATTATCCAACGAACGTTGCTTTAGAATTAGCTGTAAAACAACACAGCAAGCAAAACAGTGACTTCCAGATGTGTGAAGCCACATCCTTCCTTGCTTGATTCCATGCCATCTCCTGTCCACTGGAGCTCCGCCGCATCCCCACTTGGTCCATCTCTTTTCCAGGCTGGCATGTCCTGGTCCATTCTACTCCATCACCAGAAGTTCCAGACACACCTGCTGTGTCTGTACACCTTCATTTGTTTTCTTACAACTGGGGTCAGTACTTTCTCCCCTCAAGCTCAGGTCTGAAACACACTGCAGGCTGAAAGGACACTCTCCAGCCTCCCAGAGTAGAGTTTGTCCAAGGGTAGACCAGGCTCCACTGCACCTGATGCCCTACAAACACCCCCCAGCCCAGCTCAGCTCCAGGAGTGACAGCATCCATCATCAACATGTCAAAAGTACCAGTATACCCAGAAAGGGTCAAAGCAAAGATGGTAAAGGTTTTATGCTCAAGACTTAAACGTATTATTTTGATTCTCTTTGTGGCAGGCACCGGCCAGGAGCGAGATCTCCTTCCAAGGCCCAGTCTCGTTAAATTGCAACAGAATTTCATTGAACATTCATTCGGTTCGCTGTGCTTTTTGCCCTTTTTGGCACGAAAAGGTGCTTTTGATAACTCGGCTGTTTAATAAGGAAATTCCTCAGAGGGTCTTTGCTGAGAACATGCAAAAATCCACTGACAGCTGCTGTGACGGTTGCTCATTTTTGGGTTAGCGCACAGTATTTAGACAGGAAGCAGCTGAGGAAAAGGTACAATTTATTAAAAACAGGCCCAGTTCCAAAACTCACATTAGGTACAACACACGGCACAGAAACAGCACGCTCCCACCGCAGGTACCTGCACGGACGGGCAGCCCCACATCCCCGCTGTTGTGTGAGCTGGGCGCAGGAGCTGCAGTTGCACCAGGGGAAAATAGGACCCACACCACTTGCAGTCCCTCAAAACTACAACACTGTGATAAATTCCTTTTCTGAAAGACATATCCTGCTTTTCCACATGGTGCAAAGCGAAGCCAAATCTTTGCATTTCTTTTTACATCTTTAAAGCAGCTGTCAGACAGAAAGCTGTCTCTCCTTACACCACAGCGTTGCTGTAATGTAATCATTTTTACAGTGCCTTCAGGGAAGTTCTCCTCCAATTTACAGGAGGGGAAACTGAGTCAGAAAGGCACTCTGTGATTTTTCACAGCGCTCCCCACTGCAGAGCAGGGTGAGGATCACTGTGGCTCTTACAGATGCCCCCAGCGCTTATCTCAATGAAAAAGGTGTTGGCACATGGTCCTGTCCACTCCCACAGCGGGGAGGAGATGGGACTTTGCCCCCAGCCCACATGGTGGCTGCAGCCCCCGCCATGGGCAGCCTCCCCCCTTCCACTCTTCTTCTGCCCCCGGGGCGGCTGCATTGCTTTGGTGGGATGATTTCTGTATGCTGCAGCCTGTGAGCCCCCAGGGGGCCTTGCACTGAGAGCACTCTCAAATGCACATTTCCCTTCGGGCAGAGAAGTGACCTGGCCTGCCCTGCCAAGCATCACCGCTGCCAGGCAGCCGCACGTCGCACCTCCACAAGGTCTGTGCTCCGGATACACAGTCCTGCTCCCTTCAAGAAGCCAGCAAAGAAAACCTCTGAAACGGGTTTCATAAAGCACCTGATGTCAGCCTAAACAAAAAGATCGCTTCCAAAAGACGGCTGCTAACAAAAAAATGATGAGATTTTGCACCCACTTCAGAAATTCCCACTACCGGTAGTGACTATTTTACTCACGTTACAAAAGCCCAGAAACTCCCATCTCCCTCCTCCCTGCCCGTGTCAGCAGGCTCGCCTGGATGTTTTCATGTACACCCACATTTGTCTTTCCTCACAAGATATTACAGAAACATTTTGTTTTGCTCTTTTCATACACTGTGTTCCAAAGCTTTTCTGTCAACAGCGAGCTGCATTCCCGCCGTAAGCTCATGCGTGTAGTCAACTGGTGGGCAGTCATCAAATCCCACATACAGCCAGAGCCTGGGCGTAAAGAAGAGGATCAGCACAAAGTGTTGATACACACAAGCACACGGACACACAGATGCTTTTCCTGCCCTCACCACCAAGGCTTTTTGCCCAACTTAAGCCCCGCGTAAGCCTTTAAGGTGTTTAATAAGCCTGGCAAAATTTCAATGAGATTTCATGAAGGTTCACGCGAGGATGTGCGCACCAACAGCTTGGGGAGGCTGGGTGCCGTACCCACCAGCACCATGCACACCAATAATTAACATTAACATACAGATGGAGGAACTGGTCACTGGTCACAGCTGTAGCCATGGAAGTCTGAGGTTTTGTGCATTTAGAAACTGAGCCCTGGCTGCTGCTCTGAACACAAGACCTTCGTCAGGGGCACCGACCCACAGAGGGGGAAGAGAAGCAGTGATTGCCTGGAAGAGGTAGCACTTTGCATTTTTTCACAATTACAAAACTCAGCAGTGGCTGAATGGATTTATTCTGAAGTTTATATCAAAAAGAGTATTTTTTTCTGCCTCTAGAGAAAATAGCATCCCAAGTGCTAATTTTTATTTAAGCAACTGTAGAGAGAAGCCTAGAATGGAATTGCCATCTGAATCTTAATTATACCTTCACATTGAAACACTGTAGCGAATTACATGTAAGATTAAAAAAAAGGAATGATATTAACATATAATGAGCCTCATCAATTACTATAGATCAGGAAAAGTAGCCCTCCTATTATTGAAATAGTTTAATTTGCATGACTGGGTGATTCAGATTCTTCTTGGTCACTCATTCAAATCTCTCCAGAAGTCAGAGCCACGGACAAATGTCCCGTAGCAGACTTGGCCTTAAATTGACTAAATTAAATACACTGTTAGTTACCCTCTCATTTTGCAACGGGGCAATTTAAAAGATTTCCTACAGTACATCTAGGGAGGAACATAGATTTCTAGCCATTACTGTGGTAACTGTGTATGTATATAAAATCAGTATGATTTTCATAGTGCAGCAGTATGTAAAATGATTTGCATATTTGAGTTTAGCTTCTCATGGACCAAGGTTCAGCCCCACGCCAGAAGCGGGAAATACATTTTAGCAGCGTAGCAAGGGATGGACTCAAGGACAGGGATCTGTATTCCCATCATTTGTACAGGTGCCCAACAACAAATAAACCACCCAGAAAACAAATGAACTGTAGTTGGAACTAAGGTTGTGTGAGCACTCAGGTTTAGTCCCAATTCAGCCACTGGCAATGAGCAGCTGACAGATCTGGGGCGACACTACAGATCTGGGAAGCCACGCTGAGATGTTTCCTCCAATTTTACCAAACCCTGGCTTTTCTTGGCCATCCTTGGGAGTTTTCTCCAGCTGTAACCGCATCAGTCGGTGATGACAAACAGCAGGATGACAGGTACAAAGATACAAGTCAGGAGCTGCTCAGCGTTGCTTTGGACATCACGTTTATCCTCTCTGCTTTAATATTCCTGCTCAAGAGTTACATTATTTCCCCGCTTTACAGGGACATTGGGAAAATCCATTTAATACTCTTGAGCAGATTAAGATGTTGGATGAATATCGATCACTGAGCTCATTCTGAGTTTAGTACCGTATACATATATAGGCCAATCTTCCAGACACTTTTGATGATCAGCACTGACCGATTATATTTAATGAAAACTATTTTAGAAACACATTTGAGTCGGGTATCATTCATTCATTTCAAGATTCAATCAGCAAAGGAGCGGGGGAAAGTTTGTTTCCTTTTCTGCAGATTAAAGGTTGTGTCTGCTTTGAAAATTAATCACTTTCTGCTGTCATAAAGTGCTCCAAGAGGCAAACTGATGGATTGGCATGAGGTTGACTCACAATAAACAGATACCCACATGCCTGCAAGCACTTGTAAAGATTAAGGATGGAAAGGGATTTTTAAGAGGTACACGGAGATACCATCATGAGTAATGCAATGAGGAAAACAAAGGCAAAATCTTAATTTTAAAACGCACTGTGGAGACTTTATTAGACACCGGGGCAGGGATAAACTTCCAAAGGAAGCTCTGAAAACTTCATCACTTGCAACTGGATATAAATGAACCGGACAAAGCACCTGAGAACATACTGTCAGGTGTGCTCATGTTTTGGCAGGTAGATCACTTAGATGACCTAAAAGCTCCTTTTCTAATTGACAGTCCATGAAGGCCCGTAGCTGGAATTACTATGAGCCCCTGGTCCACCGAGGCCCCCCACTGAGCCTGGGCTGTTAGCAGGGGAGAGAAGTGAGGAGGAAGGACTGGCATGTCCCTGGGACACTGACATTTCTCACAAGCACAACCCAGCCATGCACCCTGCCTCCCCTTTCCTGCCTCGGTCGCCCTGCACAGAAAAGAGCCTGCAGTCGTTTATCGCCTTTAAAAACTGTCTATCTGACAAAATGACTGCCTGGCCATGTCCTGGCTTTAAATCAGAAAGATGGCAGGACATTCGCTACATCCCTATGCATCCCTTGTGGTCCACAGGCAGCTTGCTGTCCTACCGGTGTCACTGCTGTACCAGGGATGCCCTTGTTGTGGGCAGCACGATAACAAAGTACAGATAATGACTCCAATTAGCAGGTGTGAATGTCATTCCACTCCCCTTGCTCTCTTCCAGGTCACTATGAATGTGTTTGAAAACTACTGGCACAGCAATTTAACGATAATTCAGATTTAATTTGCACTCTGTCATCTCTGTTTTTTCTATAGGCTTTAATAGTTTAATTTAACAGTCTTAAGCACTGTCTATATTACCGAGACATAATGTGTATTTCAGATTTGAGCAGCTGCATGGTACAAAATAATATTTTACATTTATATTGTGCCTTTCATGCCGAAGATGCTTAAAAATGCCTTGATTACTATATCCACACAAGAATCAATTCATCCATCACTGAAACGCAGCCACTTCTAGGTTGGAAACCTCATCAGTCTTTAAAAATTTAGGCAAAATAGAGCAGAATATTCAACTGAAATGAGAAGGCAAGTTGAGCAGGTAAAATTAAGTTATCTGAAACTGCAGCTGGGCAGGGCTGTCTGATACGTTCACCCTCATAACAGGAAGTTTTTAATGGCTCTCTGATATCTAATCAAAAGTCAGTACCTGCAGGAACAGTTGCCCTTATACCAGCATCAGTTTATTACCGGTTGAGAAGAGGAAGGCTCTACTCTCAGCTCAGCTGCACAGCTCTCCCTCTCCCTCTGCCACCTCCTCTACAGGTCAGTGAATCCCAATCTGATGACAGTCGGAACTAACCCTCAGAAAGATAAAGAAGCAGTGAAATGTTTGTCAAAGTTTCTCACTCCAGCCCTGCCCAGGCCAGATCCTTCAAGCTAGTGAGAAGGCATCCACAGATGCCAATATGCTGTGAATCAGGCCCTAATGAAGCACAGCTCAGCTCTGCCCATCAGCCCCATCGCCTGCCAGCATCACCAGCTGCCAGTTTTCTGACTGAACGGCTGTCCAGGGAGAGCAACTTTCACGTCTCAGTGAGCTCTGCTTAATCTTCCAGCCATCGGCGCAGGAGAGATCTCTTACACACATAGATGGAAAGCGTTTGGCGATGAATTTGGTCCGAGAAGCGGAGTTCCACCTGCTTTAGCTGCCCCACGACCCCTGCTCCGATCAGCAGGAATCCATGGTGTTACAGCCTCTTCCCAAAATGTCATGTTCTCCAGGCCCTGGCAGCCACGGAAGGTAGTGCCTTCCCATGTAGATTCCCAGCTAAAGCTTTGTCTCCTGGTGAATTTTTGTGATAGTGATCCAGGGACCAAGTGAAATAGCAGGAAAGTGGGTGGGTGGAGAATAAATGTGTCAAACTTAATAAAGATTCTCTCTATTTTCAAGTCCATTATCATCCATGTTTATCACTTATTAAGAGCCTTTCATTTATAAAGTCTTTAAAGCCTAGTTTAATAACCTGCAATCATTACTTGAATGACAAAATTTGCTTTTTATTATATTGCATAAATGAAGCACTGTAGCATTTAATGTAAATTATTTTTTCCTCTCCCTCGCTTATCACTGTTTTTAAAGCCATTATGATCAGGTGTTTTTCTCAACCTTCCCTGAAAATGCAGAGTACAATATCCGCGGCCCAGAGTAATACTGTTCCTGGGATTTAAGTACAGCAATGAAAGAACAAAGATAATAAACCAGCCTTTCCTGTGAGCTTGCTGCCTCTGAGGTTTGTAGCTGGGCTGTTCAGGCCATTCTCTCTCTCCAGGGAGAGGCTTGAGGTTCCCTTATATCCAGGAGACATAAAAAGGAATTTGTTCATTATTAATACACTGTCTCCAAGAGGCTTTTCTTTTTAATCAAAGTATAAATTCTGTGATGGAATTGATATACGTGCACACTGAGAACACCACACCATCAATGGGGTCTTCTGGCATCATGGGCGAAGGCATGGCAACAGACCATCAATCAGATTTGCGGCTGGGGGACTGGTCAAGAGTCGTGGCTGTTTCAGGCCAGAGAGAGACATTTGCCATTTAACCGAAAGGAGGGCTTCCCAGGGACTGTATTTTACTGAGCTGAGAGAACGCCTGTAGGGACAGCCACCTGCCTGCGTAGGTGGCACAGAGATGTTCATCAACCCCAAGTCTAGTCCAGGGTCCCCCAGCGTGTGTCAGCACATCCTGCTACTAAATTATGCCTCCGCAGCCCCCGTGGGACCCGTGGCAGCAGTTCTCCTGTCCGTCACTGAGGCCAGTCTTCCACAGAGACAAAGTGAAAACATGAAAACACCTGGAGTGAAACCAGAAGGACCAATAAAACGGGAAGAGAATTAAACACTGGAAACTGGTCCAAACTGCAAAGCTGAGAGATGTGGATCCAAAATCTGGAGCAATTCTAATCAGGGTTTTGGTTCTGGCTCATCTGTAATTAAAATGAAGTACAAATCTGCCTGAGACAGTCAACAATCTCAGCTGTTTCCGAGATCTGGCTTTCATTAATTTCATTAACATCTTAAATGCATTCTTACTGCTTGTTCTTATGCTGAAGAGCAAGTGAAATAACAACACACCATGAACCAGTTTATCTTTGTCTTCACAGAGGAGCAGATGCGGTATCAGTCTCAGGGGCACGCAGGCCCCTTGCATGGAAAATGGCAGCAAAGGGAGTTGTGCAAGTGTGGAAATCTTTGGCCTGAAAAATAAATAAATTGAAACCAGCACTTTCATCAGTGCCTCATGCACTTTGGGGAGCTGCACCAGATTATTAGTATTAATCAGTGTGACAATCTCCAACTATAATTTGCCAGTCTTATTCCAGGAAAACAGTCAAAAAGTCAGAACTCGTATGGAGCCCTCCCAAGTACCTGCGCTCTGGGAGGCTGGATCTGGGGATCCTGCAAGAGGCTCACAGCCCTTCCTGTTGCTCGTGGAGGAACACCACTGACCAAGTTCCTGGTCAGTGGTGTGCACTGAACACGTTCTAGTTAAGTGTGTGACCCAGGGTATAATGGCTCTTCTGTCCCTTCCTTCAATTCAGATTTTTGAGATGAGGGTGAAAATGGGAATTGGGAGGCTGGTTCCCCACCTCCCCAAAACAAAGCTGCAGCAGCCAAGGAGTAATTAATTTCCCAGGGCTCCCCGCTGTTCTGCGAACGTCACTATCGCAGCCCGGATGGCAGAACAGGTAGCGTGTGTTCGCAGCCCACTTCAGCCCCAGCAATGGCACTGGCAAACTGCACCCCATCCACAAGCTTTGCCATGGCAGCACAACGGGCAGCGGCAAGAGAAATCCTGCACTCAACAAAGCCAAATCCAGCAGGGCTCTGGGGATGCACCATTCTTTGGGATGGGGAAGGTAGCCATTTTCAACACATATAGATAATCAGGGCACAGAACTCTGGACAAACTTTTAATCAACTTTCACTTGTTCTAAACTCTTTTGCCAGATTTCATCTCTCCTCCAGAGTGTGGCAAGTTACCAACAGAGCGACTAGAGGGTGCTACAACACATATGGGCCTCGGACTCTGGCCGCCTGGTGTTCAGAAATTCCTGGCATAAATTAACCATTCAGCTCTGCGATGATGCAGATTTGCTCCACTTGGCATAAGCAGATATTTTGATACAAGAGAGACGATACTTCCTGAGACCTGTCATCCTCGGGTTTTCAAATCCACTGGCATGTTTAACAGCAGAAAATATGAAAGACAAAACCAGCCTTGTACAGATAAAGACCTCTGTTTCATGAATGAAAATTCAGTTTAATTAAGCCAAGTCACATACATTATGTTCCGCCCATAAAACTTAATATCACCTAAAAATTCTCATCAAATGCAAATTTTCCTCAGTGATTTATTTGTGCAATTGTGAGATGGGGAGAAAGCACATAAAGCAGTGGGAGCTGCAGGCTGAAGTAAACAGTGTTGTCAGAATATGCAAAACAAGGGAAGAACACAAAAAAGAGAGAGAGAAGGAAGGGACAAACATTCTCTGGCTGGAAAGTTATTGAGTGTTTAGAGCCAAAGAGGAGTGGAAAGCTTGGAGAGGAATTTCTACACATAACCTACAGACTCTACCCTGTTTCCACACCCAGCATCTCTTCCATGTAGCTAACAGATGAAAAACCTTTTTGGGGGTAGATGTAGGGTTAGGTTTCTGGTTTTAAAGGTCATTGCCTAAAATCAGCACCGCAGTGAGCAGAAAGGAGCTTTGCAGTTGGTCGGCTTCGGCGTATCCCACACTTTGAGGAGTGCTGGCAGTGAGGTAATCCCCTAGGAATGCGTGTGCGGTTGGATGGCTGTGAAAAGAGAGCGGTCAGCTACCAAAGCTCTGTGCTGAATATTCACGTCACACACACACAATCATTTTTCTTGTTAAGTATTGAGAAGAATGGGAACATTATAAATGCAGTATCTTTTTTGGCTACAAGTTTAGCTGCTTTAAAAAGATCTGCTCCCTCCCTGCTCCTCTACTCCACCAGCTGTGCTCCACCTCCATCCCCAAACCAAATCGGCACACACTGAACTTTATAACACATAAAAAACATGAGCAAAATTAAATACAAATGTGCTTAAGCTGAAGAGTAAGAACTTTGAGAGATGACGGTGCAGCAAACTGGAACAAGCATTTTAAGGTCACTTGTCTATATAAAAATGACGCCTTACTGAACACATAACCCCATGACACATGTTCGAGTTATGTCCACATCCACATCCTTACCCATATCCATGTTGTATTAAAGCAACTGCTTTCCTCCCTACAAGTTGAAGAGTCGTTACAGGCACAGCAGATTGTTTGCTCTGCCAGCGCCAGGCAGCGTTGGTAGCGCTGGCTGTTGAACACATCTATTTGCCTGAGGCACTTCGCAGTTTGTTGCAGGAAGACGGAAAGAGCGAGTGGGGAGCAGGTGTCCCAGACCAAAGTTCAAGCACATCACAGAAAGTTTCCCACTCATTTTCTCATTTTGGTGAGTTTTGGATCAAGCCCTAAGCAAGAAAAAAATGCAATATAATACTTCTAGTATTTTTTCTGATTATTTGCCAATAAGGATAGACAGGTANTTTTTTTTTTTTTGCCTGTTTCAAATGGCCTTCCATTGGCATTTATCTGTCCACTTCCACACGTACTTGCTCATCCCCTGCTTAGCTCCGTGGGCTCACGCTCATGCAGTTTCCCTGCACAGAAGCAAGAATACAACACTGCGCAGAAGTAATTTTCAAATTAATGAAATCTACGAAAGTAGAGAGCATTAGAGAAATCACATCCCTCCTTGGAAAATAATATTTTTTCTATTTTCTCAAAAAATTGCACATATTTGTACTTGCAAGACTACATTCAGTTTCAAGGTTTCTAGACTCCTGATTGTGAGATGATTATCTTGAATGGCATGTTTAAATGCCAGTCTCCGTTCCCTTATAGGAAACAGCCAGTTCAAACATGCAATTCTTGGCCCACTCTAGTACTTTATACTTATCGTTTAACAAAAAGAAAGAAAGAAAGAAGGGTGGTGAAAAGCTATCAATCCACTTCAAAATTTCTACTATATCTGTGGGTAAGCAAAGTCCAAAAAGCATTAATGCGTGTGCTCAGAGAGATGAAAACACATTGAGAACAAACTTACTAAAACTAAGCTGCAAAAGACTTAAACATCAAACAGGTGCCCTGTACCAGGGGCCAAAATGTGAATTTACTGCAATTTTATTACAAATTTTAGCCTTCGACTTCTAAACGTGCATATAGAGATGTTTTTACAGCTGTAATTAACTCCAGCACAGAGGTCTTTAACAAAGTATAGCATTGGGAAAGGTACTGGACAGTGTTTGGTACTGTTCACTTCCAGCTGAGGGTTGCCCCACGGCGTACCACCTCTCCCTCAGAAGGTACTAACTCCACAGATATGAACTGACCAAGCCTGAAAATCCTACTGTGTTCCATTACCTCAAGGCCCTCCACTGTACAAGCGGGAAAAGCGAGATACAGTGCCGCCAAGGGACCTCTCAGGCTCCTTTCTGGATAAGGTACAATTCCCTTTGTTGGGGAATTTAACTCCTATATGAGACCATAACTGAACGCCACCTCCAAGCACTTCACAACAGGACATGAACTGCCCACTTCATACAAGGACGACCACTTCTTCACACCACGTTAATGAAGGTCATTAATTCACGTAGACAAAAGGTGCTTTCTGAGTTTCTGTCATTACCACCATGACTACAGTAAAGTCTGCTCATGCTTCAACTTCCAGAATGGCTGCCCCCACTGGAATTTCTGCAGCTGGTCCATCTCCCATGCAAGGCATCCGGAAAGCTGATTAAAAAAATGTCCATATGAAATTATGTTCATAATTTCAGAACTGCCCCAATTACACATGTTTGGAAGGAGACAATCAGGGGCTATGGTCAAAAAAATTACACTACTAAAAAGTTATTTTCCTTTCAACTATCTTATCAAGTTCGTTAATACCTTCTGCTGTTGGTGAAATGATCCCCCATTAACATTTCAATTTATTATTGCTGTTCCATTAATGAGACCACAAAAAATGGAAATGAGGCCTATAAATATGCTAAGAGTTAAAGTCAGGAATCGTAACAGTGTGTGCACTTTATGAGTAATGTTTCGGTACTGCTAGCATTCAAAACAGCATGGAAGGATGGCTTTGCAGCATAAGCATCTGGCTTAACAAAACCCCCAAGAGCCAAACAAAAACCAACCACAATTCCTGAAACTATAGGTTAAAATATCAGCAGACTCAACTCAGCCTTAACCCCTCCTGCAGCAGGCGGGTGAATGAACTCCACGCAGTGCACCATAAAAATGTCTCTGGAGAAGGACTTTCTTAGTGAAGGTCACAGGGACTGATAAACTTCAGCAAGCAAATTCTGACGGAGGAAGGATTTGTCTCCGTGTCCTCTGTTAAAAAACCCTCTCTCAGTGCTAATGTCTACTTACTGCCACCCCACCCAGCGCTGGGGGAACCGATTCTCTTGATAGTACCTCAGTTCCTCCAGGAAAAAGGGCAGGCTATAATTAGAGAACTCCAGTCTTGGGAACCGCATTAAGATTCACTTGAGAAACGTATTTATTGCCAGGTAGCCTTTTAGATCCATCAGGCTCCCACGGTTCCTCTGCTGATCTTTTCTCCAACAAACAGTGAATATCCTCCATGGGTCAAGAAACATCCTTATGCAAATGGCATTACTGCAACTTGCATTTTCAATTATTAATATTTCGCTTCTCATCTTACAAACTTTTTCAGAAAAGCAGGAAAGCAGCAGCTTGTTCCCCTGGGAACAAAAACACAAAATGCGGTACCTCGCTGAGCCATGAAAGGAACGGTCCCTTCAGCACAGGGATGTCATATCATCCTGGCAACATTTTTGTTTCTGCATTTTATTTCTCTCTAGTGATTAAAAATGATCGATCCTACCCCATTTTCTGTGCATAGCTGACGGCACTAGGCTCATGCGAAATGAAATGTGTAGCCACACTTCCACTAGTACTATCATCTTGCAAGGAACAAACTTATAATTATTACATTGATTTTATAATTTATTTTCCAGGAAGCTCTGATTTCATGACAGGGACCGGCTTTGCGCTGAGGTCCCACTACATTAGTGACAAGAGAACACTGCAGTCCATGCTTCTTTTAAGCATTAACAGAAGAAATGATCTAAATTAGCCTGTTTGCCATGGCAGTAATAGTAGGTTTGAAAAAATCCCAGACACCTTCAGTAGGATGAAATAAAATGAAAACATAAAAAGCAAACTATTTAATGAGAGCACAGGCTATTTCAATAAATCTAGTTATCTGATAAGCAGACTGCCACTGTCAGCCTTTTATCATCTGTGAAAACGCATGATGGATCTTCTCTGTTTGCCTACAATTTCAAACCTTCCCTTTCTGATCAACATTAGCATTTTGCTCCAGTGCCTCTAACAACATGGATTGCCAGCATCCAGACCAGATTCCACCTCTCAGGGAGAGTCTAAGCAGTGACAACCCAGGCATGGCTCTGTGGCACATACATATGGCACACAGACTGGGTGGTTCGAGGCTGTTAAATGTTCTTCCTCTTCTGAGTTTGCCTAAAGGGAAAGAAAACAGCCCCTGCTGAGAGTGTGCGTACATAAAGCTGTAACAAACATTTAAATTTAGCGGCTCTAAAAGAGAAGTAGTCTGTGCATGCTGCACTGCCAGTTCCTACTGCAGCTGCTCAAAAGAGGTGGCTTTGGAGGGTTATTAATTCCCATATTAATGGTCAGCCTCCTCCTCGTTACTGAAATATCGTCTCCCGAGTGTGTTTCAGTCTTACTTTCCCACATCTCTTTCAATTCTTCCATTATAAGCAGATAAAGTCATTATTTGGCTGAAAAGGACCTCAATCCATCACAGGCTCACAATACTTTATCTAGCTTTATGATTCAACTACACGGTTTTCCTTCTGTGTAAAAAAAGTCTGTTAAAAAAAAAAAAAACAACAACAACACAAACAAAGAAAGAAATAAAAGAATTAAAAATGTACAGCAAGTTCCAAACTGCTGAAATGGCTACTGCCTGTGTGCATCGTTTGTGCTAAACCAGCTACCAGCCACAGGAGGGAAAGACTCAGATGTGATTTTTAAACCAGGCTAGTGAAAAACATTTCTCTCTCCATCAGAGCTGATTTGAAAGGATTATTTCTCTGCTGCACTTTGAGAGGGCTCTGCTGCCAGATGTCATGAATCTAAAAGCACTTTATGCAAAACATAGGGCACCATAAGAAATCGTGTACCTTACATACCCTACATACCTTGCAGCCTCTTTCTGTCCCTTTGCTGAGGTTTAGGTACTAAGCTTAGGGGTTCTACTAGAACAGCCCCCAAAAACTACATGTAGATTTGACTTTGCTTGAACTGGAGCGAAGCAGAAGTTACTCCATCAAAATCACCTCTTCAGCACTGAAGTTTAGCTCATTTATGCTGGCTAAGGATCTAAGTCTACTATCTACAGATTGGAAGATGCTAAAAAGGGCTATTTTTATATGCTTTACCAATTATAAAATATGTGATTGAAACGTAGGAGGAGATTCATCTCACCCTACTTTATTGACCTGAAAGCTGGGCTGGGCTAGGCAGCGAGGCGCTTGGTACGTCAGCGGGAGGAGATCAGCACTCCCAAAGGTTGGCTCTTCTTGCCTGTGGGAACGCCCTTCTGAGGAGTCACCCTCGGGAGATGCTCACCTCCTTCCTCCACTACACAACAAAACGGGGCTATGACAGATCATCCCAATCAGCTGTAACAAAACAACCTGATAGTTATGCAAAACCCCGCTCCTCCTTCTTTTCTCCCCCAGCGTTTTTGTGCCAGCATAGACCCCCCGACTTTTGCAAGGTTATTCAAACTCAGATCCATCTAGTCATAACTGCTGCAGAGTCATGTTCATCAGGATTGAAAGCTGCTTGAGGGCACCGAATTCAATTGTCCTAACTTCTTCAGAAAGGTGAGAGACTCACAGATCATCCTTTAATATAAGGCCTTTCAATTTTTTCATCCAGGTTTTGCTTCAACAACAAGCTCTCACAAGTTTGGTCTGACACAAGACAACTCTACCACGAAACAACTGAGAAATATAAATTGCTGTAAAAGCCCCTCACCACAGGATGAATTGCTCTGGATAAGGAGCAAGGGTAGATATTGTTCACACTTCACTGCGTCAATTACAGTGAATGTTTGCTGAAGTTTTTGAGAGTTAATAAGCTGCCTGCCTCTCTTGCAGACTTTAGCAGTGTCAAGGCTGTATACAGAGAGGTGTATGGAAACAGCATCTGATCCAAAGGTAGAAACCAAAGAGCTTATTTCCCCTTATCTGGTGAAGAATCCAGTAAGCCTCTTGGGCGTGCAGTTGAAACCACAATAAGGACAGTAAAACCCTTCCTGGGATTGAAGGATCAGGAGGAAAGCAAGAAACAAGAGGAAAATTAGTTGTTAAATAGAGTATACTTGAGGAGAGCTTTAATCGAAGGCGATGCATGGGGTAGGTCCCTTAGCAGACACTCCAGCGTTCACTAGCAGGAGGTACTTGGGTACTTAGGACAGGAACTGGATCCTGGGGCTGTTCCTGTTCTTGACTCAACTGGGGCTGCATTTCCACCCTTGGACACCTCTCTCTTCCCTAGCTGCAAAATGTGATAACTCCTTATGAATAAAATTTAGTAGACGAGAACCAAGCTTTATTAATAAAAGGAGGCCACATCCTATGTGTCTTCAGGCAGGCAACACCCCAGGGAAATCAGTGTGGGATTTCCCAGACAAAGGGTTAGAGGACACAGCCCAAAGCTGTGGGACAGAGCCTGTATAAGGAAGAAGAGATGACCAAATGCCGTGCCTGTCACGTATCTCCAGAGTGGTGCAAAGTAATTCCCAAGTTTACTGTTGCAAAGCAAAGCAAAGATATATTGCTCCTTTACGAACACAGACATTTCATCAGAGGACATCAAGACAAGTTTTGCATTTGTTTTGTCCTTCATAACTAAAAAAGGCATCATAGAAAATAAACAAAATCCCTTCTTCTTTCATTATCTCCAAACACATTGCTTCCACCAGGAGCCAGCCTCTGCAGCAGCTATCATTTTCCTTCAATCTGGTAAATGTCCTCTCCTCCCTTCCCCCTCCTCTTCCCTTTCCTACCTGGGGAATTCAGCTGCTTGCAGAAAAACTTGAAAAGAGAAAAAAGAAATAAAAAAGTTAGCTTGCATGGCCCAGAAATAAGAACTGAAACAAAAAAAAAAAAAGTGAAACCATATGCCTTGCCCCCGGTGGCTCTGGGACTTGGAGCCAAACCAAGGCCATGAAAACAGAATATTGCTCTTTGTTAACCATAAATAAATAAATAAAGGACTACTCATTCTTGCCTTTCGGGATATGTTTTCTAAGGAGGACGAAATTCCCTGTGGAGTTTATTATGTGTAGACGGGAAATGTGCCTCCTAGGGAAAAGCAGTGGGGGTAGTTTTTCCCTTGGTGATTTCTTTCCCGCCTTTCCGTCACTCTTTTATTCGTTTTGCAAATCTCCCTCCCCTTCCTTCTGCAATAAGTGAAGCCACACAAAGGAACACGCAGGTAATTCAGCCACTCAAAACTACACAGCATCTCCTTTCCTCTATAAACGATCAGTGTGTGGCCCGGGTTTCATTTGCAACTGTAAATGAAACAGGCCTACAACTGTGTTCATAATCCTCCTTAATTGAATTTCTGTGACAAAACCCAGACAAAATTATTACCCTCAAGTTAACAGTTTGTGCGAAGTAGCCAAGGGTTCCTGGGAAGCTTTAAAACAAATGCAGGACAAAACTGGATACCACAATGCGGTTATTTGGTGTTGGTACCATTTGTTTGAATGGGGGGAGGTTTCCCTGGAGGAACAAGGTCATTTTAATATGAGGGACAGCCTAGGAATTTAACAAAGGCCCAAAAAAGTGAGAATTAAATAAGCAGAGGAAAAGCTTGGCTGTAAACCAGCACACGCTGCTCACACCACGGCTACTGGAAGGAGGTGTTGGGCTGTCCTGGCTTTCTGAAAGAGCGGCATCAGTCACAGCTTGGTGTCGCTAATTGAGAGAGTTTCACAAATCCAGGAGGACTTGAAGCAACTGTTTGGTTTGTGTCGAAGTTCACACCCCACTGAAAGGGGTATCTCCTTTAAAGTCCTCCATGGAATCATTTCCTTCAACTTGATCACTCGATCATGGCAAATACGCAGAGCGTTAGTAATGATGTCAGGCTGCTGGTAAAATATATAGACTTATTTTTAAAGTGTGAGAACCACTGCTAACTGGAAGCAGGGATGCAAAAAGGGCACCGCCCTACGGGGCACTCCCATTGCTTGCAGAAGACGAGAATGAAAGCCTTTCGTACTACCAAAAATTAGTGTTTGTTATTCTTTTAGATGATGCAGATGTTTTCATGAAGGACTGGGCAAAGCTGGTGTGAACAGAGATGTCTGTTTGCAACAGCTAATTTTGTGTCATATGCCATGTACTTGGACAGACACCCTGTTTTACCCCAAAGTACCACGTTTTAGTCGTCTCTGTACCAGCTGGTAACTAAAGCAAACGAGCAAAGTTATTAGGGATCAAGGCAGACTCTTTATGCTTCAACTTACACATTGCTGATCAGAGCAGGGAAAACCATGTCATCCCAAGGCGATGCCTGCCTGGGTTACCGCCCCACATACTCACAGAAATTAATATCCGTTGCAGTTTAGGCAGAAGGCAAGGCTACGAGGGAATGGGGAGGGTTGAGGTAATGGAAAAAGAAATTCTGTAATTCCTCAGTGTGTGCCCATGTCCTGTGTGTCACCCTGCCCTCTCACCAGCAGAAAGCTGACGGAAATTTAGGGGTAGAGGAGGCTGGCGGGGCCTCATATTAAAATTCCCTCCAATTTAACTATTCAGAATGGAAGCAAAATATCGCTAGAGGTGATTAAATGAGCAATACTGTGCAGAGACAGGCAAGCAGAGACCAGACCTCAGTTCCAGACCAGACCTTCGCATCGCTGAGGGACAGTTTGCCCCTGTCCCCACTCTCACTTGCAAGGCGAAGCTGGCATAACGAGGGACCTCAGAAGAGTTTCCAGGAGACCTTTCCTCTCACAGGGATGCAGAAGGGTAACAACCAGGTGCTACTGCCTTCCTCAACATCTCAGCTGCACCAAATGTTTCAGCAGTTGCATTGACACCTGGCTTTGAGAGATTGCTAATTAGCCCTTGGGTCCTGTGCCACTTTAAGTAACCTTTTAAGAACACCTTTTTATAGCTTGTGTGCTCTGTTTTTCCTCAGGCCACAAGTTAAATGCACTGAACAACACCAGGGGCAAAGCGAGACAGAAATAAATAGATGCATACGTACATGCCTATAACCCCCCCACAAACACACACACGATCAGGGCCAGAGATCAATGTCTTCAGGAAAAGGCATGAGGGGATAAATTCATCGCAGTGCTTTGTCACTGGTGGCAAAGGAAAGAAAAAGGAACATTTAAAAGGGTGATGAAATGTTTCAAGAAAAAGCAATATATTTTTATGTACTTGTAAAATCCATTGGCAATGACTTTTCTGGTTAATTGGTTTCATCTTATTAAACAAAAAACCTATTTGTAAAATCCAGACATATTCAAGCATACGTCCAATTTCTTCATCAAAAGCCAATACACCATTTCAAAGAGAAAAATTAAGCAATAGGAACCAGTTTCCATTAGTCTGAAAGCACAGCACTTGGTATGGGGAAGAGAAATGGAATGGAGTGCTTGACTTTTCTAAAACCCACTTTGGAAAAATCACGTTACCCATTTACCCCAAAACTACAGCCCCCTTCTTCCCTGGCCCTTTTCAACAGATTAATATTTTGTCCCAATTATGCAGTGCTTTATAAACCAGCCTTCTGTTATCTTTCCCTGCAATTGTCACGTTCAGCTTCTTCCCCCTTATTAGACCACTCTCCTTCTCATTAAATAGTCCTTCTGTCTCACTTGCCAAAGAACTGCCAATGGGCCCCTCATTTTACGGAAGAATAGACCCAGCTTTACCAATGGGAAAGGGCTTCTAATGTACCATGGACACAGCACAGTGAAGCATGGTAATTTGCCTGTGTTAATGATGCTACTTCACAATGATCAGGAAAACAAAAATCTTTAATAGCTAAATGACACCCAGTCTGCAGCCTGTTGAATTCAAAATAGCGGAAGCAAAACGCAGTGTCTTTTAAAAGATGAGCTAAAAGATGCTGCANAATGAGCATATATGTAAACATTTTTGGACATACTATACATATGCATGATTCTAAAGCCCCCATTTATTCTGCTCTGTGGGAGGGATTTTGTGCAAAATATCACTGACAAGTGGGACTAAAGCATAATTGCATTTTTTCTCCTTTGTAGGTGAAAAGAGGAAGTCATTATTGCGGGAAGGACAGAGGGGCAGTCTGCATGTGCCATTGCTTATTTCTGAGGATGCTCCAATTCAGCAAAGCCCTGAGCTCTTGAGTGCTAAATCAACCCCAAGAAATGCTTTCAACCTCAGTTCTCATCAGAAGCTTTTCACTTCTTACAGTTGGGTTCCCTAGGCTGCCTGGCTAGGCAAAACACCGATTGCTTTGGCCAGTCTAGTCACTCCAAAATGTGAATCTTCAAACACAGCATATTAAGCTACTCAGTGGAAGAAATTCTGTACTCATATTTAGCCAAACACAACAGGCAAAACTGCACTGACTTTGATGACATTATTTGGTGTGTACCAGAAGGGACCTCGGATCATAAGCAATCATACAGTGCATGTTTGGTAATCCTTTGGCACTGCTGAAAGGTTGGGGAATAGACTTAAACATAGGTTCATGAAAAAAAGATGAACCAATATTTACAATATTGCTCATACAAGAAAAGGCTTCTATGATATTTTCCAAGGGCAGAGGGAGTTATTTGTCAAAAGTTGGCCAGTTGCAGTTTTGTAGATTTTGTAGCCGTCTGATTGGCACACTTCACACATTCCTTGTCCAAAAGTTTCTAGTACAGTTGTGCCAAACAGGAGCAGGACTTGAATTCAAGAGGGCTGCAGGAAGGCAGAATTGCTGAGAAATGAGGATCAAGCCATTTCAATGTAGCACTTGTCCAGGCATTCTTCAGTTCTCAATGTTCAACACAAACCTCGAGATAAGTCTCTATTACAATTATGTGATAGCCTATGCTCTAGAGTGTTTGGGGTGGGGTTTCTTTGGATTATTCACTGTAGAGTTCATCAGTCGATTGTCTTACTGTCTTATGAAATTATGTGCTTACCACAGGAAATGTTTGTCAACCCAGTTTGAAAATCAGCACCTAAAGACTCTCTAAATACCTTTTTACTCAGTCTGGAGCAGCACTCAAGGGGAGTACTAAAATCTTTGAGACAAAAGCCTTTTTTTACTAATG
The DNA here is from genome assembly GCA_013400135.1 of Rhinoptilus africanus. Taxonomy (NCBI): domain Eukaryota; kingdom Metazoa; phylum Chordata; class Aves; order Charadriiformes; family Glareolidae; genus Rhinoptilus; species Rhinoptilus africanus. The sequence continues at coordinate 232,188 of VXBO01009823.1, read as the reverse complement.
CGCCTGCTTCAATTAAAAAGCCTGTTCTAAAAATCCACCAAGATGCATATTTCAATGGCTGGCTCAACATTTCATTTGCAGAAAATGTGGCTACCGTGCTAGCAACGGGGCTTTGGGAGGGACATTAGCAAATCAGCATTTTGATAACACTTAAAAGACCAATGATTAACTGCAATTTTAAATTTTAACATTTTCTGAGTGAATAATTTTATACCTTTCATCTTGAGTTCTGTGGGCCCTGCCAAGTTGAGACTATAATACTTATGAGCAATTTATCAGCAAAACCATGGGTGATGCTACAGAGGCTTGATATTTGAGACCTGTACAGGCAATCTCCCTGTGAAGTCAAGAAGCCAAGAAAACATTCCCAGCTGTGACCCAGCACAAGTGCTTCTCCAGTGGGCCATTCAATCTGCCTCCCAGGCCTTGCTCAAAGCTGCTTGGCAGCGTGAAAAAGGCATGCTGCCTTCCAGAGGCTGAGAGCAAAATAAACCTTCGTCCTTGGGACAAAATTCATCTCTGCAGCAGAACTGGCAGAGATGCTCTTCCGGATGCTGCACTTCCTAAATTGTCCAGGGCATGAAACCAAGAGAGATCTCACTGCTAGTAATGAATAGCCATCCCCTCATCCTGCCAAGCTAGTGCAGTGCCACCCCCTCCTTTGGGGCAGCAGAAGCAGTGGAAGTACATACAGAGGCAGGGGACAGAGCAGGTACGTAGGCCACAGCCATCTTTTGCTGAGGCCCTGTGCTGCAAAGCCTTGAGCTGTTCAATGAGCACATCAGGAGTGGCCTGAGACCGTGGCTACTCCCTCCTCTGCCCCTTGTCTACACCAAGAGCAATGCAGCAAAGGCATGTGAACAGAAAAGCTGGAGAACCTCGCATAGCGCAGAGTTTCTTCTCTCGGTGTCTCTCTTGGTATCAAACTGGTAGTGTGAATACTACTGCTCATGATTGCTAAAGCCATTCAGTGTGGTGGAGTTGACACAAGGTACTTGTCATAGCATCTTAAGTAACATAAATGACTGTCCCTCTAGATTTTGCAAGATGGGTGCATAGATGCACTTATTAGATTCATTAATTCTAAAAATGCGGTAACTCTTTTGCTTACTACTTGCCAGGCAGATGGAGTCACCATGTTGTGCGGCTATTAAGTGCAAACCACAGTTCCTATCATCCTTTTTTTGTTCTTCACCTTCCTTTTATCGTGCATTTTCCTTGAGCTCCTTCTCTTCTGATCTCCTTGAGAAAAATTGCCTCTTTTATTGATTAAATTACAAATTCCAATGGCAGGTGATTGAGTTATATGATAACACCTGACGAAAGCCATCAACTACAATTGAAATAAAAGGAAAAATTAGCAGTCTCTTTATTACAAAAGGTTTGGATGTTGAGTAGCTGACTGAATTAAATGGAGATTGAGCAGATCTGAGAGAATTGATTAGGAAAACAATGCAGAATTCAGAAAAGAGCTACCAAAATTAACAGCTCGCTAATTCACCTTAGAAAAAGATGTGAGAAGTGGAGGAAGAGAAAGAAATTGTATCTTTTTAAAGCATTCTCAACCAAGAATTGCACAAAAGCTTGCCTTTGTGATAAGACTCCTCAGATATCCAACTCCAACACCAAGATACCAAAGGCCAACAAATACATGACCAGGGCAGCAACGCCTCAGGTTCATTCATTTACCTTCTAGTAGGCCTTTTTAATTAGTGGTATCACAAGCAAAATAAGGTTCTTGGCCTTTGTTCTGTGCCTGGGAACCAACTGTGTGTCAGCTTTTGGTAATGTATCACTGCATTTTATTCACTGCTCATCTATGCTAATGAGGTATTTTTATTTTTGTCTGCTTGTGGCACTGCCTGCAATACTGACAGATGTCTTCGGCACTCCTCTTGCAGATTAAGCAACCGTTATTGGAGTTCTTAAATGAGACAAGATGCTGATAAAGCAAAGTGTCTAAAATGGCACGATCCACTTTAGAACCATGTCACCTTCTAGTCACTTCCTTGCAAACTCATTGCAAGGTAGAGTATAGCAAAGATGAGTTCTAGCAAAGCTCTGTAAAGAGTGTAAACACGGCTGTTAAACAAGGGTTGCAAACATTGTATTATTTACTTACAGCCTCTGCATTACTGAAGTGTCATATTCAAATACATGCTCCACGGAAAATCCTTAGTAACCTGTGGAAACATCAGAAAAAGGGGTCTTCAGTGGATATAATAGAATCAAAGAATCATAGAATCACAGGGTTGGAAGGGCCCTCTGGAGATCACCTAGTCCAACCCCCTGCCAGAGCAGGGCCACCTTAGAGCAGGTTACACAGGAACGCGTCCAGGTGGGTTTTGAATGTCTCCAGAGACGGAGACTCCACCACCTCCCTGGGCAGCCTGTGGCAGGGCTCTGCCACCCTTAAGGTAAAGAACTTCCTCCTCATGTTTAGGTGGAACTTCCTATACTCAAGTTTGTGCCCATTCCCTCTTGTCCTGTATATCCCATGGGGAAGAGAATTTAACATCAAATTTGGACATTATTTTGGAAACAAAATGTAAATAACATTATTTAAGCTTAACCACAAAACAGTGTACAAATTTTCCCTAATGCTCATCTGCAGGTTGTTTCAAGACTTGCTTCAGCTGCAATCTTTTTTCCTTGTATTTTCTTTCTGCAAAAATCCTAGCCTACAGATTTGCTACCAGAAAATGTTTGTAGAAGCAATAAATATTTTAACACACTCCATCTAACTTATAAATTGTGCAGCCCTGCCTGAACTTTTCACAATCCCGCTTCATCCTCACAGAAAAGACAAGGAATCATTCTTGTCCCAGTTTCCAAGTGGGAGATTTGCACCATTGAGAAATGTGGGCTGTGAACACACATCTTATTCCTCACTGCAGCGTTTTACTTGGGGACATTCCTGTCCCCACCACCCACCACCCTGCCTCGTCGCTCACCCCGCTGGAGTTCATTGCACCCTCCATTCTGTCAGCAGGACTACTTGCAAACGCAGACAGATACGGGTTAGTAAAGACCTATTTAAACTGTTTGAGCCAACCCAGGAGCTGCAGCCAGATGAAGACATGTGAACGCAGCCTACAGGATTTGCCCCAGGTCTCTCAGCAGGCCTGGCAGGGCAGGCATCTAGCACGCTAGCCGTGAGCCCATATCCCTCCTCTTTGAAACGCCAAGGCTACTCATCCCAAAGCAAAGCACAAAATGAACAAACCTTTAAGATGAAATCTTATTATCACCCTTCTGTCTTACCCAAAAACCCCAATTCCACCACAACCTGATGAAAATAGAGGCAAAAATTATATCATGTTATAACAAATTCTAGATTATTTTCTAATAATTTATCCTTTAGTTTCGTATCATAGCAGCACCCCAAAGCCTACCCTATGCCCGAACTCTGTGCTAAGCACGGTGCAGACATTGGCCATGGTCGTCTCTGCTCCCTGGAGCTTACCAGCAGGAGATCAAGGAGCTAAGTGTGTAGGCAGGGAAAAGACAGAGACAGCAAAAATCAGAGGACGCTCTGCACAATGGCTTGTGAGCACCAGTCACACTCAGCCAGTAAGAAATGATTCACTGTGAAGAGATTCTGACCCTGATGATACCTATTATGCTCAACAGACGATCTCACTGAAATAATTTATCTAGTTATTTACATGGCTTCCATTAGATCTATGTCTGAGCATTCACAAACCAGATGGGTTTTTCCTCACTGCACTCCTGAGAAGGAGCACATGCTGTTAACTCTACACCACAGACAAGGAATGCAGATACTAAAAAGGCAAAATGTTTTTTCCAGGAAAACTAAAACCTGGTCTGTCAAAACCCTATATTGTGCCGTGAGTTAAGGTGCTGCACTCAGGTATGGGCCATGAGACTTTAGCCTTCAGCAGACCTCTCACCATGCTGGTAATTCTTCCTTGAACGATGGATTCTAAATAGTGTGAATCGGGAAAAGGAAAAAATGAAAATGAAAAGGAAAAGGAAAAGGAAAAGGAAAAGGAAAAGGAAAAGGAAAAGGAAAGAGGAAAGAGGAAAGAGGAAAGAGGAAAGAGGAAAGAGGAAAGAGGAAAGGGGAAAGGGGAAAGGGGAAAGGGGAAGGGAAGAGAGAAAAGGGAAAACAAAAAAGAATAAATAGTCGTAATAAATGTAGCAACATCTGAAAAAAGCAAACTGCAGCAACAGAGGAACCGGACACCAGTTCACCAAGAGGACTGAAGGAATTGTTTTGTACAAGAAGCCTCATTCATCACATTTCCATAAACCAGAAAATGCTCCCACAGTCCCTTCTTTCAACATTCTAAGACTAACACACATACACACACTCTCACATTTCCTTTCTGCTCCTATCAGTCTTCCCTCGTGGAAGAAATCATAGGAAAAGGATGAAGATGTGAAAATTTCTGCAGCTGTTCTGCCAGGAGTGAATCCTGAAAGTGTGAAACAGAAGGGAACCCAGAGCACCTGACAAAAGGACTCCGTCTTCACTGCCAGTTGACTCTTGCTCTTTAAAATTGTAACTGGAAATGCTTTTTTGGTAATATCCCAGGAGGCAGCTCAGAGCCTAGCATACAAGGTTGTAAGAAAAGATGTGCCTCTTAGCTCACACCTCCAGGACTGTCTTTTCTAAAACGTAAGCCACTGGTCAGCACAAATTCTCCGGTTTGCTCACCAGAAGGATTTTGGTCTGTAAACTGCCTAACTCTCTGAATAAAATAGCTCTCTTCTGTCCAGAAATAGAGGATTCTCTAAATTCACCTGCAAGAAACTGTGCCTTCTCGTGAAATTACTTCTCAGATGTTTGAATTCCTTCTCAGGTTACAGCATGAAACCTTTCCTATCTCTCCATTAAAGCAGCAGACAGACAGATGGGATAGTCTTCATCTTTCAGGACTCAGGAAGTTTGTTTCATATTAATTTTAACAGGAATGGGATGCTCAGAGCATCTGTTGAGGTTAAAAGAACCGGACCTGTAGAGTGTGCTCAGTCAAAGCCAGGAAAATTCCAAGCCTGGTAGTCCCTCCATAGTGCTGTCATCAATTAAAAACAAGCAGGATAATATAAGTAGCACAGTGTAACAGCCAAATTTTCCCCTCTGCACACCCCTCCAAATCCATGCTGTCTTAGCCAAAAGCAGGGAATTCCAACACTAAAAGAACAAACTGCCCATCCTGAGGCAAGGAGCCTGTGGGACTAGTGCAAGAGCCGGCTCACAGCCGAAAGCAGCCATCTCCAGCCTCCCTGAGGCTAGAGCGGGATCTGCTGACAGGGGCACGACTGTCACCTTGTCATGGCTGCTCCCCAACCCTGGGCAGCCATGTTGCCTTCCTCGGACCACGCACAAGAAGAATATGAAAATGCTCACAACTGTTTGTGAAAAATCTTCAAGTGCTGCCGATAAAAAGCCCGGTGACTGTCGTAGCAGAGACGGAGCTGTACCAGAATCAGCACAGGATCTGAATGTCTTCTCTTCATCAATGGGTTTTATCCTCCATTCATCCCCAGTTTAAGGCAGGGAGGTGTTATTGCCCTTTTGCAAGCTATAAAAATCCCAGCACAGCAGATGGATTAAACACCTCGCCCAAGGTCCCTTGGGACACGCACATCTGCACTGTGAACTGATCCCGAAATGCCACAAACCCAGTCTACTGCCCTTCCCTCCAGCCCAGCCTAATTCTCCGAATTTCAGAATGATTCAAAGCTCTATTTAAAGTCCCTTCAGCTATGGGTGTGTGCAAGGAATTAAGGCTGAGCCAAAAAGTTTTAATTTAGCAGCTCTCGCTGGGATTCATCTTGGTAATAGTGAAACACAGGGCTGTGGGGTCTTAAACTGAAATGGAAAAAAGGTGGTATGTGTCACCTGGGTTATGATGTAAACCCCCAAGAAGATACAGTAGCAATGCCAATGCCTTCTCCTTCGGAATTCACCTGTCTCCTTAACAGTCCAGTGGCGGCCACCCAGCCTAGCACAGCTTTCCCAAGCCTGCTGCTTGCCTACATAGCAAGAGCTGCTATGAAACAGGAAAAAACAGATACAGAAGAAGAGCTACTAATATCTCTTGCAGTCTCCCAGTGCAAGGGAAGTGGCCAGGCACAGTTGCACGGTGAAACGAAGGGCAGCCAGGATATCTGACAAGGTTCAGAGACACACAGCCACGGTTTACTACTCAAACCATGCTAAGCTCTTTAGGTAAGCTTTATTATTACAGATGGAATTGCTTGCCCTAGATCTGATGACCAAAATGGGGCTGCTCTTCATAATCCTTCAGACGCTGCTTATAAATCAGAGAACACTTCACCTCTGGCCACATCGTGCTAATAGATAGTAGTGTAAATGGTCCGATATTTTAACCTTAACAGGCATTTGCTTGGGTTATTGTAGGCAAAAATGAGGTCAGGAACTCTGGTCACGAGCCTTAAGTTAGAAGATCCTCAGTCTGGGGTCACCTGGACCACCCTGGCCTTTACAGCACTGTGCCCCTAGCTGACACCTAACAACAACCTGCAGGCTGGAGCTGTGAAGGTGAGAGCAGGCAACACTGTTCCTGCACAGTGCACCCCACAGGCACCGCTCACCTCTGTCTCCGGACTCCATCGGAGCCATTACATCTGTTAAGGAACAGCAACAGCAGTAACATGATTGCTGTGAAAATAATTTTGGAGACATCAACCCCTAAACACACACAGGAAATAAAATCTGCTTCTATATGAGCCTTCCCGCTTTTCTCAGTCATCTGAGGGATGTCCTTTATAAAACGTGAGATAAGAGCAGAGCTGTTGTTCAGGCTGCATATCTGTATGGTTCCTTAGATACCACCGAAAGCCCAAAGGCAGGTCTTGGCATCTCATCCCCTGCTTATAAACTCTTTTAGAAAGTTAGAGCTGACTCCGACATGAGCATGATGAGAAATGGGGAGCTATCTGTGCCATTCTGGGGAACGTGCCAAATCCTGTATTAACAGTCCCCACCCCGTTAAAAACAAAACAAAGCAAAAAACAACAAAAAACAACCCTCCTGTTTGCTACTGATTAGGCAGCTGAATTAAAACTGATGAAGCGATTGGATAGAATCCAAAGCTGTTTATCTGCACATAAATCACAGACATGCTTTACTCAGCCAGTATGGATTTACTGAACTGGGGGAAAGACCTCTTACTCAGAATGCTGATTAATACAGCAATTAAAATATCAATGAAGCAAACATTTGGGGTAGAAAGCCGTTAGGGGCTCCTGGAGAAAAAATATGAATTCATTAAATATGAATTCAAACAAATTTCTAATTAAAAGAAATAAAAGGAAGTTTTGATAGAGAGTTGGTTTGTTTCTTCTGGTTAAGTATATGATGTTAGAGAAATCAAATTGTAAAGGAGGAAAGAAAGACACAAATTAACTAGCTGGACATGACAAAGAAGATTAAAAAGGAAGGCTGATACATATTTTATGATCACAAGGGAATAAAAAAAAATTAAGAGAGATGTACTGTCAAACCAGACACGGTGTTAATAGCTAAAGTATATGGCAATAAGAACTGCTGTTCCCATAGCTATTAATGTAAACTGAAAATTGGGAGCAGGCTGCAGCAAAAGAAAATAAATCACACTTCTTTTTTTTTTCAATTTGAAAATATGTCTAAAATAAATCCGTACCCCCAGCATTCGCTTTCTGCATTCCAGCCCCCCCAACAGCAAGACCAGGACTGTCATTTCAGCAAGCTACAACTTCCAGGCAAGTGAGACAGTGACAATTTCTTACTATAAATCATGGCTAATTTATTTATGCAATTTTTCTACTTATCAGAATCACTGGCCTGGAGATTATCTCCCCCTTCCCCTTTGAGTCCTGAGAAACTATTTAACATGGGAAGTGGCTAAGGGGGGCAGAGAGGGGAGAGTGTCATGTAGCCAAGTTACGCATCCCAGCTGGAATTTGGGATGATGTCTTGCAGTTCTGACTCCTTCGGCCAAGTTTCATACAGGAAGCAGGAACGCGCCAAGGGCGCAGTGAAACATGCTGGGGCCAATAAATAGCACTTGACTCCATTAACACACTCATGCTATGGATCCCATCACAAAACCCTTAGTCACTTTGCAACGCGTTTGCTCACGAGATAGCCAACAACTTGCCCAAGGGAAAGGTTCGGCAGCCAAGAGGATCCTCTGATGAAGCCTTACAGATGCCGAGCGTGTATGTATGTGGGATGTGTGAATGCAGAGCCCTTCCACAAGAGGCAAATGCTGCTCCATACGTAAAGCTTCTGTGGAGATACTGGACGCAGCAGGTCATGGTGCCACCAGTGAGGTAAAGGGCAAATTGCTGCGAGGAACATCACCAGTCCCAGGAAGACAACCCGCTCTTGGCACAGGGGCTCCTTGCCAAGCCTGGGGTGGGTAAGGGCGTACCAGAGAGGAACAGCCGTCCCCGTCAGTTCATGCAGGTTTTACCCATACACAACAATCTGTTCCAGCTGTGCCACAGAACAGGAATTTGTAACCAAGTGACTGTCAGAAGAGGATCTTTCTAACACCCAGTTTTGTCTCCAGTGTTGTATTATTTATCTTTTTTCCCCCAGTTACCCATAGAACACACCGAGTGCTGATCCTCTGCTTCTCAGCACGCCTCATGCACCGGTGCTCCCCAGCAGCACCAGAAAAAGAAGGTGGCTTCATGTTTAATTAAATCCCCTTAGGTGACCAGGAAAACGTTTCTAAAATTCTTAGATTAAAATTTTGTAACGCATTGCATTACAAGTCTGATGGTTAGTTTAAAAAGCTCTTAGTAGCAAGAATAATTTCACCCAGCATAGAAATACCTCCATTTTTGTGCTGGAGTGAGAGATAACTTTTGAGGAAAGTACTTGACAAATTACTTGACAAATTTGTCAACTACCTTGGAGCCGTCAAGATGAAAGGCTTTATATAAATGTTGTATGATTTTTTTATGTATATATATAAAACACTTTTACGGGACTGTTGATAAAAGCCTGAGCTACAAAGGAACTCTTTCCCCCAGCTGAGAAAAGGCAAGCTGCTAGACAAATCAGTTCAATCTCTGCCTTTCAAACAATATAAAGCAGTATAACTTTCAGGAGCAACACCTCATCTGGTTTTTTTCCAGACTGCCTATCAGGAATCAAGCAGTAAGTAAACATTTGAAAAGTGTTCCTCTGAGAGCAAAGGTTTAGATTTGAGTCACAGGATCCATTGAAAAGAAAAATTGCTTCTGTGCATTGGGACAGTGCCTTCCCTTCTGAAAACTTTATAAAAAGAATAAATGGAGATAATCTTTTTACAAGGTATAGCCCATATGGAAATTCATTATTGTACACCTTTAAAAAAGTCAAGATAGTTCATAAAGTGAGAATGGGGTCTCTATTAAAAAAAACCAAAAACAACATAGGCAGAAGATTTACTAATGACTATACCCAGTAAAAGTATGGTTAAAAAGCTTTGTCAGAGTCTAAAATGAAGCTCCTGTTGATGAGAACATGAGATAAACAAAAGAGGGAAAGGCATAATAAAGCCTTAAATCACTATGAGTATTTAATGCAGAAGTGGGGGTATATGTACCCAGAGATCGTTGATTAAATATTTTAAGGATCCATTCTTCTCCTTGTACAAAACCCTCGCTGGAGTAGCTTCGGCGCTGCCGCTCCCTGAAGACTGCATTACTGCTTGTTAGCCCCGCTCAATCACTGCTGTGGAGGCGCAGCTGAAAGGAATCATTGTTCCTGCTTCACAAAAGCAAAACTGAACCTCCCGAGAAGGTGAGTGATTTGCGCAGGATTTTACAGCAAGCCAGTGGCACAGCTGGGGGAAGGGAGGAACCCCAACTTAGCACCGGTGCCTCCCAAATGCTCGACCACATTGCTTGCGATGTTTCCACTGAGAACACGGTGGAGTTAGGCCCTATTTTCCTTCCACACAGAGCCATGACTATTAATTTAAGGTTGTCACTAAAAGCATGTATATATACAGGGAAGGTCACAGAGGCAGGGCCCGGGATATTGCTTGAAGACAACATGTAGGTCCAGATTCTGCTTTCAACAGGTGTGCATCTAAATGAACCCTTTCCTTCAGTGGATTTATACTGGAGATGAAAATTTGATCCTAAAAGGCCTGTAAACTAAAATTACAGCTGCTTGGAAATACTTCTTCATTGTAGCCGACATTCATCCTGAATTCAGTTTGATTACACGGCGTAAGTGTGGCAGGCACTTGAGGACAGAGCATAATCCCGCACCATATGCACGCTGTGATACCCAGACAAAGCAATGTAAGTCACGGAGCCAGACAGTGCCCTGGACGCACCAAGCTGCACGCTTTTCTTTAACACTGATTAATTTAGGTGATCAGATGAGTCAAAGACTCAGAGGGAGCTTCAGTTCATTACTTTTTTTTTTTGTCTTTGGCTATTCCAAGAGAAGTTTTAAGGGACAGAGGATCTTTTTAGCATATAGTCATGATTCTCATTTGCATTGAAAATATGAATATGAATAGCATTGAAGGGGAGACAGGAAATAACTGCAAACATCTTTAGTCGAAGAAAATGCCTTTCCTCCTCCAAAGACTACAGCTTCTGAAGCACCGTTCTGAGGAATGAAGATCAGAGAATTAAAACCCATTGAGCAAAGTTCACTCTTTGCAATTGTTTCTAAACAGACCCAGGTTGCAGTAAAAAGATCTACCCAGGAAAACCCCAAGACAGCTCTTTTCTGACAGTACAGCTTGATTTGTCAACATTGACACGTCCAGTCTTTTGGTTTCACCAGGTTTATCAAAAAAGAGGTGTGAAGGGACCAAGCTTGTCTTGTTGGTCTCTATCGGCACCTCGCACGGCTCCCCGGCAGCTCACGCTGCAGGACTCCAAGGAAACAGCTTACAGAGCCTGGGCTTTTACGGCACTGACGGCTCCAGGCCAGCAACCCCAAGCTTGCAACAGCCATGCCATAAGCCAAAGTACTTGAAGCTCAAGAAGATTTTACAATCAAACTCACAGGGCTTCTAGGATCCCCAACAAGCGGTCAAGCAGCTCTCACTAACACAATGCTCCTCTGCCTCTAGACTGCCCACAGTACGGAAGGGACTTGCCTGAGCAGGCCTCCTGAGCATAAGCAGCACACAACCATTCTTTTTTCTCTAGGGACAGTGGCACTCGGTCCCTCTGGCTGTGTATCTTTTTGCAGCAGCAGGATTGAGCAGTATGGTCCTGTCCTCCCTCGTCAGATGACCAAACCTATGCTCAGCACATCAAGTGCAAATGAACAGCGCATCTGGGATTTCTGGGGCTTACTGAACACAGTTCTGCAGATTGTTCTCTGCAAATGGCACCACCTGTTCAATTCCTGATGCCTCCTTCATGCCTCCTCTTTTTCAGAGGAATCCCAGGCTGGGAGCTGCCTGCGACCAATACTGCCACTTCCCCTGGAACAATTCTGTGTGGACCCTCCTCTCTTTGCTAGACAGTCGAAAGAGAAATGAATCACCAGGATGGGACCAGATTGGTTATTGTGACAAACTGTGTTGGGTCCATCACTCTACAAAACCGGAGAAAAACGTTTAATATTTCTATCAAAATTAAAAATTAATTTTCCATAAGGAACTTCTCTATTTTCCAAATAGAAGCTCCAGCCCTTCTAAAGTTGAAACTTTTCCTTGTTTCAGAACTGGGCGCAATCTGTAAATCGTATCTTCTTGTAATGTGACAGTGGAAAGGCAGTATCACAAAGCAAAGGCCTTGCAATGCTATTTACTGTGTCTGGGCTATATTCTAGGACCAATCGATTTCCATTGACCGTCCCCCTGCCCATCCTGCATCACATGTACCTACACTGAGTGACTGTGAAGTACGAGGCATTTGCATATCAATGAATTCTGGATAAACACGCCAACAACATTATTTTGGATTTGAACTGGTATAACTTGGGCCTGAATGCGACCTGCCTTTTTAGTTAAACTCCGCTTCCCCTGCCCACTAAACAACATCTGAAAAAGTTGCATCAGTTCCTTGCACTGCAGGAGACACACCTTTTCTGCATCCAAACGATTACAGAAACTTAGCTATCTCTCACAAAGTCTGAAATGCAAAGTCCTCGTTCCCAAAAAAAGTCAAGGGAGAAAGTCCCATTGAGTCCAATGACAGCAGAGTTAAGAGAGCCCTGAGCCATTTGGAAAGCTTGCATCTCATGTCTCCCATTCTTTGCCTTGTCCATAATCAAGGCTGTGGCAGCCTCAGAAAGAGAGGCCAAGTCTTCCAGCTCCCAGATATGTGCTTTAACTGCTTGACACATCCTCTCATCACTGGAGCAGGAGAAACAGAATGATCAGAGACCAAAACCCCTCTTGCTGAGCAACCTGAAAACATCATCTTTCAGCACAACAGAGACAAGTGTCTTTCCATCACTAACTCACCAGCCCAGAGGCCAAGTCCAAGACAAATGTCCTGGCAGCAGTCCAAGGTCGGAGTCCCAGAAGGTAAACTCTTCAAGAATTAGTGATGTAAAGGCTCCTTCTCAGAGACAGTCCCACTGCAGTCTTCTCTGAACCCCTTGGACTCTGCAAACTTCCTTCTCTGGCATGCCTCTTTGGCCTTCTTCCTTCGAGTTTTCTCATAAGCTTGTCTGTGGATGATTTATCTAAAAAAAAAAAAAAACAGGCATTTTTCTCCTTCATTAAAAAAGAAGTGTGCCTGCATTTGGCCGATAGAATGGTGATGTTATAAAGTCCTCTTTGAGGAAGGCTCTCTCTGCTTCTGTCAGGTCCTTCCTCTTTCCTGAGTTATATGACTAAGATCTTGGGAAAACAGCTCATAGCCTTCATGGTCAGCACCACCTCCCCTTCTCCTTCTCCCTCATCACAATGTTTTTTGAAACAACTTAAATGATCCTATGCTTGATCTGAGCATCAAGTCTGATATAGTCATCATCTCTGAAGGCCCTGCTTTTCATCCATCACTGACCAGGACACAGATTCCCTATTCAGTGTAAACATGACTCAGTTTAATTTTTCCAAAGACCGTTTGTTTACTTACTGGTAGAGACTAACAAGTAAATATTACTTGGTAGGCTAGAACTTCATGAAGCCCAGCTAAAACGAGGGCTCAGATCACTAGATGCAGCATAAACATATGGTAAAAAGTTTGTAATCATTCCCAAGACTACAAAGGCATCCTGTGAAGCAGCCAGGAAAGGAACTGAAGTCAATTTTCTGAATCCCAGTGTAGAGTCTTAAACATAAAGCCATCTTTCCCCCATATCTCTGCTCTCAGAAAACGCTTATTTTCTGACTTTCTGCCTAGCTATCAAATATCTAAAGCTAGCAGTTATCCATCCTCCAAGTCTGTTAAAATTTTAATTGCAATTGGTCCCCTAAGTTGTCATCTCTTCTCGTAGTCATTTTTGCTGAAAATATACCTCCCGTCGTTGCCTGGGCTCCATTCTAATCAAGCTATGCTGTTCTCCCCGCATGTTTGGCACCGCATTTAAAAATCAAAGTGCCAAATTCCTCTGTGAACTACTCAGATGCAGCACTTATATATGCCTATCAAATGCAGAGAGAAGCCAACCTTCGACCCTAAATAAGCTGATATATGAAAACATGACAGTGTTTCTTTGGCTAGAGGAAAAGAGAGATTAGTTATAAAGCCTCCACTTAATTCTTTGTGGCTGAATTACAAAACAAGCAATTATAAATCTCCTCAGATTGTTCTAAACAGTACAAGTAAACTTAACAAAATGAGATACACATGCCAGCATCATAAGTGCTTTTCCAAACAGAAATGTTAGGCACAGTTACAGCATCGCTTCAGGTCAGTCCAGTCCAGCAGTAATTACAAGTGTTACGAACATAAAAAGCGAAGACCGGATTCAGAGCAGAACCCAGCCTTTTTCACCTATAGAGAAAATAAAGTTCAAAGAAAACCCAAGAAAGAGTGAGCAAAACATCAGAGATGGAATGAAATCCCCGAGCCTGCCCTGTATGCAGAGCTAATGACGGCGCTGTTAGTGAACTGAAGAGGAATGGCGTAAAGGATGGAGAATCTGCCAGACACCGACAAGCTGAGATAAAATGAAGAGAAACAGTTATAAAGAAAGACTTGTTTTCCCTTGGTGATGAACTACTCTGCTCAATTACAGACCCAGAGCAGAGACGGGAATTAGTCTATGGTATCTAACCAAAAAAAGGCGACTGACACCTACTTAAAGGAGGGAAGATATTGGAAGTAAGTCCTTAGTTTAACAACACAGGAAAGAACTTTCTCATCCCACAAAGTTTCTCCCATTTTACACGGAGATAAAAATGAGACCCTCTCTAGGGAAAGACCACGTGGCATCTGCACCCCAAGGAACAATCCAATGCCCCAGCATAAAAAACTGATGTTTAAGTCTCCACGCTGCCTAATTTAACTAGACCCTCTAATATTTGTCTTTCACTTCTCAGCCAAAAGTCTAAGCCCCAGAGTTACCGGCTACTCAGAGAAATGTATATATCTGTATCTCAAATAGTGACCAGCAACTACCAGCACATTCCTAACCAACTCTGCTTTCTAACAACATGACACCAGCCTAAGCTATATAAAATACCCCAGCAAATTCTGAAACATTCGTGCTTTCACCTTTTAACACCACAGAGGACTGTCTGCATGAAGGCATGTTTTAATGCTCATCACAGAGCTTTCTGCAGCTCCGTACTTCCTTTGCTCAGTGCAAATGCACACGTTTGTGGGCATCAGTAGGGGCATCCAGGGCCATTTATTCAGAGAAGTGAAGGCAAGAAGGGACCAACAGATCATTGCCTCTGACCTGCTGCTGACAACTCAACTTCCCCAGTTACACAGCTGAGTCCAGTAAGTGCTACATATTAGTTGATGAACACTGGTAATGTGCTATAGAGATCCAAAAAATATTCCCACAAAACACCCAGGGAGCATTACCTTTCCAAGGGTCCCGGAACAACTCTACTAGTATAAATTTTATTGGTTATTATTCAACAACCTCAATGACTCATATGAGGGACGGATTAAATCCTTGATTGTCATTCTCTGACCCCAGCCAAAAAGATTGAGTTATTTCAGAAAAATGGCTCGCATTTACTCTTGATAATTTGCATCTACCTTCCTTGGCCTTTACACCTTCTTTCTTTCACATTTACTGCCAGTGCAACCTCTGCCATTGCTTTCACTGAGCATCACAAGCACTTTATTACTAATTTTCGGCTCATCTGCAAAGAGCAGAAATTTCAGAGCAAATGGGATGACAAGCCCTCTGAGCACTTTACAAACTTATGACCGGAACAGAAACTTAGAAACTCACAACTGGAATAAGGAGGTAGTAGCTAAGGTGGATGGTATATGCGGTATGGGATCTATTGATTCAAGAGACGAAACAGAATAGATTGCAAAAATGGATTCGTTCCTGGTGTAGAGGAAACAACGTCCACACCAGTAGAGACGGCTACTCCTGCAAGAGTTTATGTGTTTGCCCTGGGGAAAAAAATCTTGACCAGGAACCAGGTTTCCATCTGAAACTTTCTGGTAGCTGGAATCCGATAATTTTCGATTTTTCCAATGAAAATCTCAAAGCTTAAAGAAAGATTTCTATAAAAGCAATGTTTTTACAAGAATAAATTAATTTTCCAATCAGCTCTCCAACACACTCATCTATAGTAGCATGTAACAACCAATGCTAGGATTTAGACTGACCTATTTCCCTCTCAAAAAGCAACATTGCTTTATTTCTCTTTGGAATACCACCAATTTTCATCTCAAATAATATGGAATAAAATCTACTATCTACTCCCTTTCCATTGCTGCTGGCAGACCAATGCCTTAAGATTTTTTTTCTTTTCCAGTGTACAGTTAGATCCCTAGCAAGCTCTGCCCATCAGATTATTCCATTAACTTTCCAAATGACATGAGATCACAGTTTTACATTCACTTCCTGATCATTATCAAGGTCCTGGAAAAACTGCATTAATTTTTGAGCAGCTCAAACCCCTATGAGAATTATGTTACTTAAACACAGTAATCATTAGCTGTGTTGGACAATATGAGCCACTTCCATGCACCAAATGTTGTCATTTAATTTCATTTTCAGACATTGCAAACCCCACCAGTTGATAGTCATTAGATGTTAAGTGGGATCCCTATGAAACCTCATTTATTAGGCACTTTGTGCCTCTCAATATATTTAAAATAAAGCAAGAAATATCAACTGTATATCTGTGCCACAAAGAGATAAACATTTTTGTTAATGACTTGTCTTCATCATATTAGAATGACTGACTTCAGTATCAGTATTGGTTCTTGCATTGTTCACTAATTTTGGTGAGTTTACACTGGAAATACATTTGGTCCACTTTTACTCAGGGGTGAGGTTCTGGCAGTATGCATTTTTTCATAAAGCCTTCTTGGCAACACAGACAGGAGGCTGTTTTCAGACATGCTCCTTAGAAGTGATGTAGCAGGCAGGAGACTAAGAGCCCATTTGGAGCAGCGAGACCTGTCGGTGGTTAATTAAGATCAACCGTTGCATTACTAACAGCCACCAGGTCAGCTCTGCTTCAAGGAAACAGTGGAAGTGGAACAGAAGAGTAGGATTTTGAACAGGTACCTCTGGGTTTCCAATTGTCTCCGCAACACAGTGAAGAGCAAAGCACCCAAGTCCCAAGCAACCCTAGGAACAATCCCCACCCGCCTGTCTACAGCGTGGTTCTGACCAGACACAAATGCTGTGAGGCTGTAAATCTCCATGTGGTCTATAAATATCAGCTCCTACAACCACAGCACAGTTAACATCACATTTTGTATTTTGAATCCACAAAAAAATCTAATTTCTTTCTTCACCGTTAGAGATGAAAGAAGGATTCTCATCATGCACCAATGATACTGTAGCGCCTTCATTCAAATACAGATTATTGATGCAATGAATGGTCGTGATGGACAAGGCTGACAAACAGTGCTGGGCTCCCCGGTTGAACCCGCTGTATCAGGCAGGAAAGATTCAAGCCCACACTTGCTGAATTCGGAACCCAGAATATTTCTACCTAGTTTGTCATAACTACCTCATTAAGCAAATGATTTCCTTTTCTGCCTGCCCTTAACCATCTAAAAGTTTAGCCTCATTTCCAATTTGAATTTGCCCTTTATTAAATTGAATTCATTGTTCTTTGTGTTACTACTTGCGTTATGTGTCATTTCCTTTTCCCAGTATTAAATGACCCTTGAGATGATCATCCTGCCATTAAACATTTCTTTAGATGAAACTGGCTAAATTCATTCCCGCTCTTATATCTCCTTTAATGTTGTGGTCTTCCTTAGGAGACTGATTTCTGAAGTTAAGAGCATGATCTTGGTGCGTGATACTACAGATGCGATCTTAGCAACAGCATAATAATGCATTTGTAAATTTTCTTATCCCGATGCTGTTTTTCAGCCTTTGTGCCTTATGAGTGACTTTGTTCTTCTCAAACACATCACACTAAAATGAGACGTGTTTTGTTAATTTCCATCAACAAATCCTTCTTTCCCTGACCGCTTTCATTTTGCATTGCTCATAGTCAGGATACGTTTGCTGAAGGCTCTGGTTCAGACCAGACTCTCCCCGTGTGGCACCGCAAACATCTATACATGGAATTAAGAATCCGGGGGGTCTCAGGGCTGCCCCAAGCGTTGTGAGAGTTGGCTGCCACTTCTGCGAGAGGCACTGGATCATGCTGCCAAACAGGGATGAAGTTAAGAACTCCTATCTTTTCCAGAATCTGAATCTTGAACTTTGGTGTACAGGGTTTATTGTGGAGTCGGGCACTGTCCAACATCAGTAAGGTTAATGCAGTTATGAGTTCCAATTACCTCTCCCTTCATTTGTGTATTTTTTTAACTCAGTTGTGTTCTTTCATACATGTAATACCTTCTCACTTTTCATGTGCAATTTGACACAGTCATTTCCTCAGCTCTGATCTTTTCCTGTATGTCTTTCTCTGAAGCTGGACCAAAATCCACCTTTTGTTACAGAAAACCACTGGGTAACGATCCATTTTTCAACGCATCTGTGTGAGCAAATGCAGTAAATGCTGAGGAGAGCAGATTTTGAAGTAAAGTGCCAAAGGAAGTAAACGAGCGTGGGAGCCGGGGCCCAAAAAGCCGTTTCAGAAAGATATTTCTGAGCTACCTTAATAGGATCAGCCTGCCATATTTCTAAACTGCACCGATGGACAGAAGTAATAAAACTTGTCTGATCAGTTTAAGCACAGGCATCCCTCACAGTTGCTTTCTGCATGCATGCACACGCGCTCACGCAAGCACACACACTTCTTCACCCGTAGAATCAAACCTCTTAAATTTCTTACACAATTAATTTGCGAATAGCTTATAACACAACCAGAGACCCACCTGGGAGGCTGCCTTACGGTACACACAGTCTGCCCTCTGAAGGTGCTGATTTCTAAGGCTTTTTTAAAACAAATAAGCATATGGATATAAATATAATCTGAACATCTAAACATATGTATGTATGTGCACACAGACACTTATTTATTTATAATTTTGGCCTCATATGCCCCCAGCGAGCAAAACACTCAGAAATCATTCTTTGGGGCTGTGGCAGCATGGTGAAAATCTCTCTGCTCTTAATTAGTCAAAAGCTCTTAAACTCATGGAGATATAAACTGCCAGAAGTAGAAATCTATTGAATGTAAGAAATGTGCTTTAGATAAACAGCAGGGAATAAAGTACAAGATGGCACAGTGTTCCTTGGCTTGACGAAGTTTTACTTTCCCTGGATCAGCAGCAGAGCTTTTAGTGTTCCTCCTTTACTTTCAATGAAACTTTACCACAGCATCTTCCCTGTATCATGACCCGGGATTCATAAAAACAATGCAACTGCCCATATATTTTTCTGATTACGTTTTCTAGAGTCAATTTTACACAGGCTGTTTATAAGTTACTCACCAGAAAGCAGGAGAGAAGAACAATTTCCACCCCTTTGCTAAAATGCAAAAAAAGCCTCCAACCAAACAAAAAGCAAAAAGCAGCAGCTCCATTTCCTGCATTGTAGAGGGATGGGTGGCACCAGTACTGACTTTTATGATACCAGATGCCCTGCCGAACGGTGTTTCACTCAGCTGATGTAGCCTTATTGGAAAGTTAATAAACAGGCGTGATCTTTGGCTAATAAAGGCTGAGCCTGTTACAAAGAAGATACATTTTCAACTCGCAAGGAGAAAGGGGGGGGAAAGACGGCCAGGAAAAATCTCTGCTGAGGGCACTGTGGACATGCCAAAATTTGCAAAGCAGGGATGAGGGGCCTTTTATGGAGTTTCACTATGACAGCACATGGGGCACGCTGAGCCAGGACTGGCTCTAAAGTACCCTGCAAGGTTCTTTCCCCAGAGCCACGTGGCAAACCCAGAAACCAACATCCCAGCTCTCACCTCCTTCTAGGTTTGATGTTACTTATCACTTTGATGGACTGTCTTGCAATTAGAAAGACAAGGAGTTGCCAGCCTAGGGAGCTTTTTCTCCTCCAGGATGCGAAAGAAGGTCTCAGATGCAAACCACCTCTGAAGCACGTATGTGGAAGCGTGAGCTGCACCATCCCTGAGAGATGTAGCTTGGCCACCACCAGGCACCAAAGAGTCTCCATAAAAAAGAGCAGTACTCACCTGCTCTTTCTACCACCGCTGGGAAAGCGGGAAGCAAAGTTTCTATTTATCAAAGCAAGCCTTTTTTCACATTTGTGCCCGTTTCTGGAGAAGCTAAACCTGGCAGGCTTCTTCCAGCCTCCCAGGAAAGCATTTCCAGCCCACCCTGTCCCAAGACCCTCCCTCCCTCTGTTCCCCACACACACTCTCAAATCCCATTGAGGTAAACAAGTGATAAGACTTTGGGATTAGGTCTACTGACCTCAGAAGGAATTTTGCTCAAACAAGAATTAAGGCTGGAAGGATTTTGTCCTTACCAAGAGGCTTCTAAAGGTTTCCCACATAAGAGCTTCAGGAAAATGACTTGTGGAATTTAGATCCCGCTTTGCTCCCTCAGTCACTTTGGCAGCTTATCCTGGAGGGCACCGGAGCTGGCACTCAGACAAGCCGCCAGCTCACAGCCTAACAAATTATTGATTCTCTCCTCACTTTGAGGCAGACAACAACAAACTCCTAAATGCACTGCATCCTTCAATATCTCCCTCTGGAGAAATACCCGTTTGTAACATTGTCAGTAACGGGGCATTTCCATCTCCCAGGCCATGACGGCTGGATGAAGCACGGCGGTTTATGTATTTTGTTATTTTGCCTTCAACCAAGGACTGGTGACTCGGGGAGAATTTTGCACAGAGTGTGACTTTCAAATCCACTCTCAGACACAGTGAGACATACGTGCAAACGTTCAAGTGCACATATATAAAATTGACTGAATTTGGAATGCAGAAGGTGTCCAACAGAAAATGGGGTTGAGAGCTTGTTTTCCCCAGTATTACATTATTAAGAAGCAAACACAGTTTTCCATGCGTCATGCACTTAATGAGCTCCAGATTGCAGGATACAAAAAGATCTTGACATTGGCTTGAAGAAACAAAATGTTCAAAATTATCTGGATACGTTGAGGCACTTCATCATAAATGGCACATCACCACACCGAGTATCAGTTCTGCGGAATTCCTGTGATTTTTCTGAAACGCACAGCAGTGTGTCCCAAGCTTTCTTGTTTTCCTCCTGCCATCTCCACTGCCCACTCACTAGGCATGTAGGTTGGCCCTTGACCCACTGCTCTGGAGTGGCCGAGCCTTCTGCCGCTGATGGTTTGCCAACTCTGCAGCCCCCAAACACTGAAACCAGTGTGCAGCAACCAAAAAAAGCTGGAGACTCATCACTAGACTCACGTCAAAAGCAGCATGAAGAGCAGCGTCCACTTCTACCTCTCTGCTTGTCGTCATGGAAGCCCATCTTGTTCGTGTCAAGGGCTAGAAATGAGGGCATTCAACGGAGTCCATCACACATTGTGCCCCTGGGCTATACGGGACAGACCCAGGAGCTGAACCAAGGTGCTGCAGCTCACAGTCTTTCCTTACACCTCTGTGTGCAATGCCTCCCACTGCCTTACACCATCTCACATTAGGACTACAGGGGGTCCCTGGGGCAAATTCTGCCTGCTCCCAGCTTAGAATACAGATAAATCCAGCAGCCCATCTATTCTGCATTGAAATGCTTCCTCCGCACCTGAAATCGATACGGTTTTCATGCAAATTTTTACTACATGTGCTGCACTGTTTCTAAACTTTCATTCAGTCAACACACCTAAATAGCTCTGAAAATATTATGGCTTATCAGGTCAATGATCTACAATTTTATGTATCCCTAACCACTTATTTATAAACAGCAGTATAAACATTGTTAAGGCTATTATGTGAAACTCTTATACCATTTCCAAGTGCATTTTTTGCAAATGCTAATTTTATCAGAAACGTTAAACAGCAAAAATAAATTACTTTTGGCCACTCCATTTCTGATTAAGATTGATATAACAGAGATTTCAAATGTGCAACAAATACTCTGTACCACAAATACTTTTTATTGTCCCTGTGTATTGCAATATGTCCCAATTTCAAGAGTCTGCTTTGATTTAGATAACGTTGCCAAGTTACTAAAAAAAAAACCCTCAGCGAGGGACTGTTTGCATCCCATGGTCATAATAACGTATCCTGGTGACACCGAAACATCAAGATGTAAACAATAAAGAGACAGAAGGACACTGACCCAACTGGCTAAGTCTAAAAAACTGCAATTCAAAAGCAATGCGGTATTTAGACCCTTGTATGCATTATCAGGGTAGGTACTTGCAGAACTAGGTGCCAATTTTAGCATTTCTCAGATAAATTTGCAAACAGAGTTCATATGTTGGGCTCACTGCAGAATAGAGACCTCTAACAGATGCCGGTTCACATCTACTGAGGAGGCTGAAATAATCACTCCTAGCCCCAAGGCAGAGAAATAGGAGAACATTTGTTTTCAATATTTAGATTGACTAATGCTACAGGATGGCTTGTCATTAATACAAACATATATAATAGCAGGCAGAGGACAGCAGTGAGACAGACATCTATCCTGGCCGGATGGTTTTGCAGCCTTAAAATACGCTGGATACAAATCAAGTATGAGCCACCATTAGCTGCAGCAACATTTAAGGTGATGGACTGATAGTAAGAAAAGGTAGATCATGTGTATCTCTTATTGGACTAATATATAAGCTGTTACACATGAGCCTTCGGGCCAAAAAAGTCTTCTGGGAGCTGGCAGCAGAAAGAACATTTCTGGCCTGAAAGCATCTCACGGTTTTGAGCCAAGACAAAGCCTCCACCTCTGTCCATTTTATCTCAAGCAGCTGAAAATATTTTTTGCAGCCTGTTTGTGACAAACAGTCACAATAACAACTAGCACAAACCCAGCAGGCCCAACAGAGAAGTCCTTACCGCTTAAGTGCTCTGTTTGCTTTTTGCACTGTCTCTATCCATCCAGGATATTTATAGATCACAGTCACTGGGACGTTCACAGCCCCATCATGGTGACTTGGCAAGTTTCGCAAGAAGCACAGTCACGAAAGGAGCAATTCTCTGTGAAAACACACAAATACTTTCACCTCTCACTAGTACTTGTGTGTCCCTGGAACTGATCCCTGCAAATCTCTTGGGATTTCTGTGCATTTTAGGGAAAGAAAAATAGGTGTTTCTCAAAGACAGCCAAACAGGGTTTTAGCCAGGAGTGACTTCCATGTCTCTTTTGATAACGTTTCCATACAAACATAAGGGCCACTTAGCAGTGACTTGAACAAGGTGTTTCCAGACTAAAATCGCGAAGGGGTGGGTGTTGGCTGAGTTAAAAACCTGGACTCTGAAATTAGGGACTGCAATAACTCAGACCCTGCCTAGACAACCACGGAACCCAAAACCAAACCCAACTTTATTGTTGTTCACATAATATCAAGAAACGTGTGAAGCACAGAGAGTTTTAAGTGATCTGGACACCAGCATTGGAAACTTAACTGTGGTCTCTGGCATTTGCAAAACACCTTCTGCACCAGAGCGTGGGCTGGATTTTGCAGGTCTCGAGGAAGCACAAGAACACTGAAACAGGGTTTTCAGCAGCACCAAGACTGGAGCGGTCAGAAAATCTTTGGAAGCTTTTTTCCTCAAGCGAAGAGAATTTGGAAAATCATATCAGGTGTGCTGAAATTGTGTCTGAAAGGAAAAAAAGGCAAGAAAACTGGAAAAGCTCTGAAAATGGGAAAATCAGAGATGGAAAACTTTGAGGAGAATAAAATATTCTGATATAAGGTTTTGCTTTAGCATGTTCTGTATTATGCATCTGAAGATAAACATTTCTTACAACAAAGCTTTTCTGTGAACCCCAAACAAAGCTTTTCTCCCCCCCTCAGAATTTCCTTTCCAGTTTTCTAGTTTTGTTCCTACTCAGAATAAGTACAAACACTAAAGTCCTACATAAAACATAGCTTTTGCCCATCCCACAGCTTACACCTGAAACACCATTCATCTCTATAGGGACAACGTACCTGAGCACTTCACAAAAAAACTGTTATGTGTCTCTTGGTATTTTTAGGCATCTAAATATTTTTTAAAATGTAAAGTCAGCTGGTTCGCAAGAAATGAAGCCAGGTACCTCTAAAGGGTACACCAAACTGCATTTCCAGACAAGTCATCTAGAAGCATAAGGCTATGAATAATCTGAGCACAAATCTCCCAAAAAAAAGAAAGGGAAATAATAAAGGTAACGGGGAGACGGGAGGAATGCAAACCAGCAGCATCCCTGTGATAATGACGGTGCCAGAGCACTGCTGTAGTGTAGCCAGGCTGTGGCAGGCGATAACATTCTTTCCCCAGAGGAACCTTTAGGTTTATGACAAATCAGGGATGATGCTCAACAGCTATTTGATGAGCTCCGCAACAGCTGCTGAGGTCTGCGTGCCACTGCAACACAGCTGGAAATGCACAGTGCCGCAGCATTAACTGGATAATAACTCAGGGCTTGCCAAGCACTCAGTATCACTGACTTTTTCTGATGAGTTATTTGTGTCCATAATCAGCTGTGAAACTCTTAAGGAAAGACGTTCTCTGAAAAGGAGGATTTATCTGAAAAGGAACCCACTGTCATTAATAAAGTTGTCTGGCCTCAAAGCCTCAACAAATCAGATTCAAACCCATGGTGCGGTCCTAAGACAGTTAAATGTTTCCCCAGTGATGGAAATTTAAGGAGTTTTTAAAAGAAAGAAAAAAATCGCAAATAAATGAATCGGTGAATCTTTGTCTATCAGAAAGGACGATTTGCTGATGGAGCAGAAGAATTACCATGCACCCATCACAGTATGATCAGAGAGGAAACATTTTACACCTATTGGAGAGCCATTTTTGACTTGGAAAAAAAATCCTAATAGTGCAATCACTTACATCTTGATTGTAAGACATTGTCTGCTTGGAGTAAAGGCGGAGACCAGCTCTCCCAGTGAGCTGGACCCAGGCAACAAATTGTGGCACAGGCAGTTCCACTTCCTTCAGTCCTGCCAGAGAAAAAGCTGTGCCCACTTCACGTCAAGAAGCACTAAACAGCAGGCTGTGTGCAGCCACCCTACAGGGAAAGCAAGGGGCAGAACGAAGCCTGTTGCTTCTCCTTGCTCCCTTATGACGAAATGAGTCAGAGTAGGAGGAAATATTGTGCAGAGCGCAGTGGGGGACAGGACTCTCCCCTACTCCCCCTTGCACACGGACAGGTCAGGCCAACCTAGATTTTCTAGTTTGGATTTGTTTTTTTTTTTTTTGTATGCGTACGGTACAAGAAAGTTCCTGGCACAGCTCTCAGCCAAAAGATCTCTCCCTTCTTTGAGTGATTGCTCTGGCCAGTTATGGGAGCGTCTCTCAGCTGGTGGTGGAGCAGCATCGCAGTTGTCGTCACCATTTCTGGAAGTGGGATGCTCTGCAGCTGCTGTGTTCTTGGTGAGCGAATGAGTCACTGCTGAGGAAGAGGCAAGAGTGGCAGGAGAGGGCAATCTGCGGGAGAAAGGCAGGGGGCACATTCCTGTCTTTGCCTAAATAAATGAAAGATCTGCCCTCAGTCCAGACTTAGTCATTCACGTGTTGCCACGCTGACCAGTCTTTTCCCGTCCCACACATGCCAAAGGCATTTGCCTTAAAGAATGCAAATTAAGTAAGAATCATTGCCTTCTCCTTCATTATACTAATGCCTGGAGCTCAAAAAGGGGGAAAAACCCCAGCAGGATCTTACTCTGATTTACATTAGATGCCATTTGTATTTTTCACTGTCTGCCTGAGGGGGAGGGAGTCCACAGAATGAATATGGGGGGTCTTTATCGTCACCAAAGGAACAGAAACACAAGAAAAGAGCAGATGGGAGAGGATGAAAAGAGGGAAAGTAAGTATTTCAGAGAAGTGTTTATAGAGGTTGTTTCTTGGGCATTTCACAGGTTCACACTGAGCACGTACCTTGAGGAAGGAGGGGAGGTTTCTACAACCAACCACAAAGCCTCTGATTTTCTTCCAGAGGTTTCTACTGCTCCACAACCGAGTCCCATGCACTGCTCCATAACACTCTTTTAAGCACAATGATGGTAAGACTCTCAGCAGCCCCGATTTTGCCAGCATTAAGAGGAAAAGGACTCATTGTAATGGATCTCAGCATGTTTGACATGCATAGTCTTTTACTGAGGGTAGGGACTGAGCCCACACAGACAAAGGCAGGGCATCCCCTGTAGACTCCTGCTCATACAGTTGTATCAGTGAGCAACTGCAAGGAGCCCGCTGGTGCAGAAGACCCCCCAGCAGGAGCTACAACGCTGAGAAGAACAGTATTAGCCGTATTCTCCATGGACAACCTGATAACATCTGCACCCAGCACAAACTCCTCTTACTCTCTTCAGGTGACAGCATGGACACGCCACACTGAGCTCACATGGAGAAGGCGGCAATCAAGCAGAACAAAACAACATCCAGCCTGGTTGTATTGTCTCCCCAAGCAGTCTCCATGGTAATCAGGCCTTTTATTCCCTTGCATATGATGACCGATCAGGAGAAACCATCATTTTCTACTCTCAATTTTATCCCATCTTGCACTGGCCAGTCATTTCTTTAAAGCACTAGTTCCAATAGTTATACAAAAGTCAGTGCTGTTTCTGGCTCCTAAGGAAATGATACCTAGAGCACAGTCTGACAGTTGCTTCTTCCTAATAGCTCAGAAACTCATGGACTTGTTTCAATCCAGACCAGAGAAAAGTGGAGGTTTCCGGGATAAGTAATTCTCACAAACTTCATGAACACGAGCTATGGAGAGGACAAAGACCTAGCACCTTCAGGAAAGCCTGAAATGTGAACTTGTGCCTTGTTAAACTAAACCATGTAGGAAATAGCCTTACATATGAGACCTACCTACCTTCATCAGGGTTCATAACCAACCACAAGACACAAACTTGCAGGAAACCAGTATTCATTTGGAACTAAAGACAGAGAGAGAAGACTGAAAATCCAAACAATAAAAGATCAGTCTCCATCCCCACAAAATATATGTCAAAACAAAAAGAACCTCTAGTCACATTTTCAGTTTTCAGGCTCTATAAGACAAATTAGACCTCTCCAGACCTGATCTCACAAGGTCTGAAAACCAGTTTGGCAATATGACGCTTGGTTCAATGTCTGCAGCTCAATTGAAATTAAAACATGAGACTTAAGAGTCCAATCCAGGGTAGACACAGCTCTGCCTAGGCTACAGAAAACAAAGCCAAAAAACCCCAATCAGCCAATTTAATTGCAGAGAAACTCCCCTCCCTTAACATAAGGTTTCAAAAGCATTTGTTTCTAAGGATCGTTAAATTAATAATCATAAAAAACAATTATTTTTCCAAAAGCTATTTTACTTCCCATCATTAATTCAGCATCTTTGAAACTGCTGGAGAGCCATGGATAGGAATGGCAAACCTCATGTGTCCTACATGCGCCACATCCACATGGTGCTATAGAAGAGCACTACAGCACCCTCCATGCCCTCACTAAATCTGCCTCGGGGACAAATCCGTCCCATACTGTTGGGATTCAGCCAGAACCATCACTGCAGAGCACAGCAGTGATAACTGGCATTTCTGGTACTGTGTTAACTAACATGGTTTAAGATGCTGGTATTTCAGGCTTCCTGAGCAGATCTATCATTTGGCTCCCATTTACACTGTCACTGATGGAGGGGGCACCCGCAGGGAATCCGAGCTCTGAAAATATCTCCCTGCAGACAGGGCCAGCAAGGCCTCCTCCTCATGGTGATTTACTTCACTGCAGCAATGAAAATTCCTGTCTGGAACCAAGTGCCTGACTGCAAACTTACCACAGCTCCAGGGCTAGCAGAGTCAAAAGGTCACAGTATTTATTTGTTGCTCTTCCAAGATCACTTTCCCATGAACTTGATGGATGCTCAAATGCCTTCTATTGCACAGAAGACTGTGATTAATCTAAGTCTTGGTTCAGTTTGGGACCAGCGGCGTTTTCTTCAAAAAACTCATTCTTAAATTCACTCCGATTCTTAGCAGTTTTAAAAGTGAAAAATTACTTTTAAACTAAAATATATAAAGGCCTTCTTTTTCTAAGCAAGCATAATGGCTGCAGAAAATAAATTATTCTAGTTCTTATTGTAACACTTTGCCCATCAGAGGAGGAATTCCATGCTCAGGATCTTGAGCTGCTCTCTTTTTCCTTCCTCTGTGTTAAGATATGGAATAAGTCAGTTCTGCTCCCAGCCCTGATACCCAGCTTTTGTGCTGTTGCATGTAAAACTTGAATTTCATGTGTGTTTTCTCAGCTAATAAAAGTACTTCTCTGTGTCTCTGAAGTATGGTATTATTTAATTTTTATATAATATAATAGAACATGGTGATTTAATACAGCCTCTCATAACTTTCTCTTCTTTATAAAGCTGCAGTTCCTGGAGCCATGTTGTTACATGAAAATTCTCATTAGACAAGAAGAAAAGTAAAAAAGCATTTTTTAGTGCTCAGGGTAAAAAAGAGGAGATTGCAAAGGTGAATACTATAGGTTCAAAAGCCAGATGAGCCCTAGATAATCAAGTTACAGCAGTTTGAGGCATCACCATCCCCAGATGTCTGCCTCAACCATTTGCAGACGTTACCACTGCTTGAAGCAATGGGCAAAGCAGAACACGTGTCTGCACTTAAACACAACAGCTCACAGCCAGAGAGCTCGGCTCATGCCCATCCTCCTCACTGGTTTGAGCTAAAAGATGGGGTTTGCACCAGAGCTGGAGGCAGCACAGGCTTACCTGCCTCTGCCCATTCTGCTGCCAAACAGGGGCCCTGATCGGTGCAGGCAGACAGCTGGCACCACATCTCCGGCCCCAGGTTCCTCAGCCTTCCTTTTGGACCCCAGCATTTCAAGCAAGTTGTTTTGGAAGCAGTGATGCTAAAGTTGCGGTGGGACCCAGCCACCCCTGTAACCCCACTTCTCTTATGTCCCAGGTCATCCCACCTTGGCCTTCCAGCATCCCTCTTCTGAATCTCCTGACATCCCCACATCACTAACTCTCTCCCACACCCCCAGCCAGGACCTCACTTTTTCCTCACATACCCTCACTGGTGGCCAGATGTTTGCCAAGCTGAATGCTGCCCATCTGCCGTGCTGACAGTCCGGCCAGCAGTCAGCCACGGCAGGCCTAAGGTGTCTGCTTCTCCCTGGAGGCATCGATTCGGCTCTCTGTCCTCCACCCATCCAGAGCATCTTCATTTGCCAGTGGCAGTAATGCTTTTTGGCCCTTTTCCTGGGACTATGTGCATCAGGAACTCTTGACAGGAACGATGCAGCGTGTCCCCCATTGCTCGGCAAAAGGAGCAGGGGGATGCAGATGTCTGGTACACATAACCTAGCCACAGTTTAAACTCATGACCTTTGGGGTTTACCCCTTCAAATACAACACTTAACGGCTAGTCCTGAGATTGCCTTTCCACCCTGAACGCTCATCAAAATTAATAAGGCATGAGGTCTTAAATGCTAAAACTGGCACATTCCCAGTGGGAAAACAGCCGTCCCAGAAGTCTCAAGCCTGGCAGGAAACTCCAGCTTTCCAAGAGCCCGGAGTTATGTGGGACAAGCTAAATGATGCTACTCAGCAACTGTTTCCCAGAGAAATACAGCTAGGGCCATGACAAGGCCAACAAAGACTAAAAATATCCCAGAGTTTACCCCATGCTCTACATACTGTTTCATTTAACGTGCCATAATTAAGGCTTTTTGTACATACACAGCGATGTATGAAGTGGAACACTGTCACCACTGGGAATGGTGATGCCTAAGACAAGGGGATAGAGGTGCTGTTCAACACAGAAGACACAATGGAGTCCCAGGGATAAGAGTAAATCCAGAGGAATTCCTCAGATGGAAAAGGTCTGCTCAAGGGGTGATGGGAAGCTGGAGTAAAAATTCATCTGTTTAGCTGGATCCCAGCAATCTAGTGAATGGAGCTGCCTTCAACATCTAAATTTCACTCCAAGTTATGTCTACAAATTGTACTTATTTGAGACTGCAAAGCATCTGTTTGAAGCTAGCTCTAATTTGAGACATTTTTCCCTTTGATAAGATGACGGCATCAAATTCCAAAGTGCTAAAACCCAGACAAAAATCAAGAGCTGAGATGCTGCAAGATTTGACATTTTTCATGTAGCAGCAAGCCAGTCTGACACTCTCTCGTGGATCCCAGCATGCTGTTACTACGTGAAGCTCTAATGCCGTTGATAATAGTTAAAGGATGGCAGTTACATTTCAGGAGCCAAAAATAAACCAAAAAAACTTGGAGTGCTTTAAAACAAACATTATTGAAACCTCTCCTTTTGGTCCTTGAATTCCCACCGGGTAGACACCATACCCTTCATGCAACCTCTGGCTGCTGATTAATGAAACTTGGCAAAGGGTAGCAAAGCCATGCCAAAGGCAGCACAAAATCCCAAGTTTCTACAGATCCCAGAGGTGAAAATGCACAGACAACAACAGCAGCACACACCCCCCCCCCCCCCGCCCCCAATCTTTTCCTGACTTCACTTAGCCACGAGTTTAAGCGCACTCAAATAGGCTGTGCTTTTCCCTCTGTGTTCCTGACAATGGCTCCACATTCAAAGCAATCACAGCCATCTCCTGTGTACAATTACTGGCCTTTTACAGTCTCACCTTGTCTAACTTCCCACCACGGACCACAGCTCTAGTCAGACACTACGTGCGTTTTGCAGTAACTTTTCATGTAGTTGCCTGGATTTCTGGCTCCTGTAGGAAACATACTGTCTGCAAAGTTAACAGGCATGAAAACACTGAATACAATTCTCACGTAAGCTAAAACTGAGCTTTCTTTGGATCATTAGTGTTCATAGCACCTAATCATGCTACTGCTAGAATAACGAAGCCCTTATGTTCTGAAGATACTGGCTTGAGCTGCGAAAGCCAAACATCCAGACTTGCTGGGTGTTCGTGTTCTACATCACATCTCCGTTTTCATGCTTTGTTTCATTTATGTATAAAAAGTAATAATCCACATGCCATGTGATTCGAGAATCTATGCTCTGGATGGCTCACAAGGCAAAGCAGCGTCCCTCCCAGGATCCAGACACCCCTCAGCAGCGAGATTCAGAAGACAATATACAGCAAGCCGCAACATCCCGGCTTCTTGCCTACAAACCTGCAGCTTGGGACCAATGGCACACAGATAGGTCAGAGCAACACACTGCAGCAACGATCAGAAATATCCAAGGTGCCCTTAAACAGGTCCCAGGTCTCTCCCGGAACAAGCAGGAATGCTTGTTCAGCCACTGCACTGCAGCCCTGGAGATACCCCCAACACGCCCTGCGCAGTGGAGGAGAGAGGCCAGCCGGGGTTGGGGAGGAAGAGTAACACGCTGCCTGCCGCCGAGGGCAGAGCTAGTCCTGGTTTACTGCTGCACTGCGGCGATGCTGCCAGGCAGGCAAAGCCCAGGGAAACACGCTGAGATGGGCTTGCAGACACCATCACAAATGAGTCCTAAAAACAACCCATATGAATTTCCCACCCTGTGTAAAGCCACTATGCTTCATATCAACCCTGGGCTGTGAGGGCAAATGGCTTGCTGACTATGTTAGAGAAATTAGCTTTTATGCTGCTTGTCCGTTTGCAAATAGAAAGGCTTTGAGGCAGGAATCTGGAATGCAAGTAATTGGGGTTTTTTAGTCAACTAAAAAGGACATTTTGCAAAATTTATCCTATGTGTCATGTACCATAATATGTAACATATCATAATAAATCCATGCTTCTCCCAAAGCCATGCCTCAGTCCTACTGCTCCTCCTGCATCAAAGTTTGTTAGCTGTCCATGCCTCATGGCAATTCCCATTGCATGTGGTAGAGGGTAGGTTGTGTGCACGCGCTGGGCAGCAGAAGACCTGTCGAAGGCTTTCCAAGAACATGCCTGGAGGTACCAGTGCAAAAATCACCACCTCTGATTTGATTTCCTCCTGTGACCCTCATTAAGCTTTCCTGTCTGTGCAAGACCCCAGTCCCTGGGGTGCTTGTGAAGATTAGCTTCTATAAGGCTCTTCTGAGATGAAAAATAAAGAATATTTTCCTCATGGTTGCACAGTTGCCCTTGTGGAAGAGTCCTGGGCTTCTCAATGGAAATGCAACCAACAGCTTCTGCAGCACAGCAACGATGTGCTACAGAAGGGACTAGGAAATGTATTTAAACAGAAAAAAAAAAAGAATGAAAGGCTTCTGGGAATATTTTTTAGCCAGAACCTAGAATGCTGCTGCTGGGAGCTTGTGCTCTGCTCAGCTTTACTGGATGATTTAGAAAGACTCCAAACTCCATTTTTCTGTATAAAACAGTGAGACTGGGAAAGGAAAAAAACAAGGCTGATAAGACAAAATGCAGAGAGAAAATATGAGACAGGGACTATAAAGGACATGTAAAGTGGTAAGTATCTAGGGAGGACAGGGCAAGAGTGAAAATAATACCCCAGGTATGAAAACCAGAGAAAGGCAGGGGACAAAAAATGCTTACAGATCGGTGAGCGAGCAGTATCTCCTCTGGGATGAGGTCTGAAAGAACTAGTTCAACAGCGAAGTGGGGGAAAGGCAACGAAGAAAGGGCTGGTGTAGCATTTACAGACTGCTCAGAAAAGTCATGGAGGAAGTGGTAATGAAGTGTACATTGGTAGGAGTGCTAATGAAGTGTTGAGGGAGGTGATTCTGCCCCCTCTTCTACTCTGTTCTGGTGAGACCCCACCAGCTCTGGAGCCCTCAGCACAGGAAAAACATGGACCTGTTGGAGCGGGTCCAGAGGAGGGGCACAAAAATGATCAGAGGGATCGAGCACCTCTCCTATGAGGACGGGCTGAGGGAGTTGGGGTTGTTCAGTCTGGAGAAGGCTCTGGAGACACCTTATTGTGGCCCTTCAGTACTTAGAAGGCGCTTATGAGAAAGATGGGGACAAACATTTTAGCAGGGCCTCTTGCAATAGGATGAGGGGTAATGGTTTTAAACTAAAAGAGGGTGGATTTAGACTAGATAGAAGGAAGAAATTTCTTACAGTGAGGGTGGCAAAACATTGGAACAACTTGCTCAGAGAGGTGGTAGATGCCCCATCCCTGGAAACATTTAGGGTCAGGTTGGACAGGGCTCTGGGCAACCTGATCTAGTTAAAGATGTCCCTGCTCATTGTAGGGCAGGTTGGACTAGATGGCCTTTAAAGGTCTCTTCCACCCCAAACTATTCTATTCTTTCATTGTTAATTACTGCTAACCACCCACCATGACAAGGTGAAGGATCACAGACCCTGAGGAGATGGGTTTGTTGACTGACAGATCACAAGCCATGGGTGGAGAGCAGGAAATTTGGGTGGCTCATTGAACAGGTGGTGAAAAAGGCTCTCAGGCTGGGTGATATGGAGAGAAAGAGGGATGTGTAAGCTGCTTGAAGGAGGTGATGAGACACCAAGCGTCTTCTGCCCGTGGAGTTACACACAGACCCACAGTTCCTTGGTTGTCTTATGTTCAGCACATGGGCATAGCAGGAAGCTGGCCATGCGGTACCCCACAGACCGAGCTCCGAGCAGCCAGACATGAGGAAACACCAATCATTCAGACGGCAGGATAATGATATACGGCACTGACGGAATACCTGTGATTACCAAAGCACTTTGTAAGTATGAACACAACCTCTCTCTGTCACTAGGAGACAAATTAATATTTGTCCCCATTATACGGGAAGGAACTGGGACACAGAAAGGTTACGTGATTTGTTCTACACAGCAACAGGGAACAGCAAAGCAAGGAAGATGGTGACTGACAGACAGTTAGCTGCTGATTTTCCTCCACACTCCATGTTTTTCCCCTGCTATTGGTTTTGCTAGACTGCAGCGCACTCACTGTGGCAGCTACGGGGAGAAAGCACAACATGAAAAGTTGCAATTCATATTGGTAACAAGTCTATCCGGCATTGTGATAGCAAACTGTAGTTGCCTTTGACAAAATACTGCACATTTCAGAGCCAACCTCTGGATATTGGGGGCTAGGACAAGACATTCACAAAGGACAGCTTATTGCAGACACAGACCCCATACAGCAGCAGGTTTTGGCCAGTGACAGACCCAGTAAATACACAGCCCGGGTAGGAATCCCAGTCAAGGCTGCTTTTCCCAAAATTCCCACCAAAATCAGAAAAGAGACAGAAGCGCAGAGTGGCCTTGTTACTAGCTGATGAATATGAACGGGCAACTTGAGACTGTTCAGTTCCTGGCTGACATATCCTGCTTAGGGGCTATTTTCAAACCAGGGAGAAAAAGAGAATAAAAATATTTCCTCCATGGATCTTGACTTCTCTCCCTTCCTGTAATACTTTCGTTGTGCTTGCCAGATTGGAAACCACTTCTGGCCAAAATGTCCCCGCCAGGAACAGAACAGAAAATGATCTGTCTGCTAATAGGTATCACCTAATAACAGGGAAAGAAGTTATTTCACTTACAGTCCATGCTGATATCTCTGAAAGACCTTGAGAGCAACGCATTCAGAAGATGAATTCACAAACCCTAAGTACGGGTTTGAACTTGTGACATCTCCTTCACTGCTGAGCGTTAGCCTTGCTGCTGGCTAACGCTGGGTGCCCCGTTCGCCCTGGCCTCTGAATTCACTCAGCCTGTGGTGCCCACCAGCAGCTTTTTAGCCGCACGCTCATAACTTGTTCAAACGCAGCCCCCATGCTGAGCTGGTTACATTACCAGCAGCGCGGCAAGTATAAGTGTAAGTCACTGCTGTAGGGGAAGCGAGCTGATGAAGGTCATTAACTTCTTATCCCGAAATCCCATTGCATGCCCAGTCCAGCCTCCTCTCGCAGGAGAACGGTCGCTCTTTTGCAGACCTTGTCTCTTCTCCCATCTCTGAATCAGGCTCAGTTCCCCCTCCAGCTCCCCAAGGGATGCTGTATGTATTTCATGGCCTTCAGCCACACAGAGTTTAGGCTGCCCAGAACTTGTAGGGTCAGGAATCTTGGCCATCTCTACGTTCAGCTAATGAAAAGGAACGGAGCAATGCTAGATGTGGAGGCAGCTGCACTGCTCTGGAAGGGAACTGCACAGAAGCACAGCTGCTCCTTCCCCACGTGACAGTGGCAGCAGGCAGGGACCTGCAGCCCCCCCAGGCTGCCCACAAATCCCTGCCCGTTTTGATCTGCTCACACCTCAGAGCCTTTTTGCCTTGGTATAACTAACTGCACAAAGCAAGCAGCAAGGGAGGACATCTACCCCAAAAGGTAATAAAGCTTTTAAATGAAAAAAAGCCGCAAAAGTGTTGGGGTGCGTGTTGGGGGACAGGGAAGCACACACAGGTGGCTACTGTATTAAAAGTCAGCATTTGCAAACTCAGCATTGCTGAGCTTACTTTGTTGCTGTCTCTCCTCTTCCCCTCTGAATGCTGACTGGTAAACAGGCACTGAGCTTGCTGGGAGAGCCTGACAACCTATAAAACCAGTTCGGTTCCCAAGAAACAGCAGTTTTGTAATCATTTGTGCAAGTCAGGTAGAGGTTTACAGTGCTGGACAGGAGGAACTCCCAGAGCACCTTGAGAAGCAAAAACGATTCAACCCCCATGTCTAGAGCAAGCTCCAGAAAATTCACACAAATCTCCCCAGCTGAAAACCAGCCCCCATGGCTGGGCTCCCCCAGGGCAGCTGCTGCAGCCTCCAGCCCTCCCCATGGTCACCCACAAAAGGGGTGGAACCCTTGGGGAAATACCAGCGGGCCAGCTCAGAGCATGGAGGCAGCCCCGTGAAAATTGGTGGGGAAGTTGCTCTGCAGCTGCCCGTGGTCCCAGGACAGGGGGAGAGGCTGTGGGAAACACAAGCCGGAGGGCCGGCTAGGGAGAAAAGGAAAGTTCCCCGATGGTTAATGTGTCTTCAAGCAGGGCGAAATCCAGCTCCCTTCACAGGGTAAAGGTGAAATGCAGCTCCACGCGGTTCTACGCAGCCCCATGTGGCGCTGAGAATGCTGCCTCAGCACGGACACTTCGACCTCTCTTCTGAGCATATGAAAACTATTGCGCCTTATCGGCTCTCCTCCACTGGAAACCTCCCGCAATCCCATGCTGGGGACTTAGGAAGAGGTCAGGGAGGGAGAGTTTTACACGCTGAATCATTCCCAGACAAATCGTTTCCTTATTATACATGGCAGCCTCCCACGGACGGACTGCCAGAGGGACCTCTGAAATCGTATTAGGTGCCTTTCCCTCGCTCCTCTTTATCCCCCCTGTCATCCTTCTCTTTCTTGAAACATTATAGCTCACAGTCCCACCGGAGAGGGTCCAGGGGGTCATGAGCACTCAAACAGTCCAAGGGGCCCGAGGAAGGGAGCAGCGTAAGCACCCACTGTAAATCGCTCCAGGCTCAGCAGCTCCAGCCCCACTCTCTGCATGGAGCGGCCGCGCTCCCAGCTCACGCTCCCAGCCCTTTGCGGGACTTGCAGCCAGATGTCGGGATCTGGCAAAGCCAGCGGCAGAGCTGCTCTCCGGACCCGCGAAGCCATTGCTCCGGCAGGCTGCCAACTGTGCCTGCAGGTTTGGTGTGCACCCCCCTACCACGTCTACCTGCGCCCCAGGCTCGCTGGATGCAAACCAGCAGCCACAGGACTGTTTTTGCAGAGAGCATCAAAGAGGAGTTAATAAGCCCCGAGGAGGCGCTTAGCTCCGCACCATGCCGAAGCGCTGGTTACAGCCTCCAGGCTCGCACCCAGCCAGCCAGGAGCGCGGAGGGACGGGGGTAATTCCCCCCAGCAAACCACCCCGGCTGGCCTGGAGGATGACTTGTGCCGGGAGGTGCAGGGCTTTGTGCTGGAAGGGCTGTGTGCCCGTGGCTCCCGCGCCATGGCTGCTGACAGCCTGCGAGAGGAGGGTGGGCGATGAAGGAGCAGGAGCGGCGGCTGCGAGCCCCTCCGTGAGGCCTGGGGAGATTAACAAGGCACTGAAACCTCATACGGGCGGTTTCTGATGTCAGCAGAGCGCCTTGATGGAATTACAGCAGCATTATTGTGCACGGCTGGGGGTAAATTATTCCTTATGTAACTTTTATTTAACATAGTAAGTTCCCTTGTAAATCACACTGTTCGGGCCCCAGTCGCTGCAGGGACGTTGCCCATCGAGGCTGTGACAGAAGTAATGCCAGATCTGAATCAAACACACAAACCCTTCCGAGGTTCCTCAAGGGCCTTTCAGCAGGGCTGTGTCTGACAGTTCGTGGCACATGCTTGGGCCACTTCTGGTTTGTTACTCAGACAAAGCGATTCCCCTGCAGAAGGAGGGCTGGGGCTGTCACACAGCAGTACAAGGTTCCCATTTATTCCTGCAGAACTGAATAGCGATTCTCATGGTGCCTCTCCACTCAAATGCCTCCGAGCCTCAAGAGTCATTAGGGTGTCAGGGAAAACAGAAATCTTCTCCATGCTCTCACAATTTCCTAAAAATTGTATCATCAAACCTGGCCACTGGCCATCTCTCCGTGTTGGCGTTTGTTTTCTCCTACCCTCCGTGCTCTGCTTTATCTTGCTGGGGAAGAGCTGCCCTGCAGAGCTTGCTTCTGTTTCAGAAGTGTTCAGCAGCAAATTGCCGACAGCCCCACGATGTTGTTACAGGTACAACAACGTGTAAGGGTGACCTAGCAGCACTGGACTATTTAAAATTCATCCGCAGCAGGACATAGGGATTTGAGACAAACTATTCCACGTTCCAGCGTGGGAGTGACTTGTCACCTTAAGAATCCACAGCCTCTTGGTGTGGTGTCCAGCATGAGGTTGAACTCACATGATCACTGTGCTACAGAGGTACAAATCCCATCTTAGCCTCTAGGTCCCTCTGAACCTTACTAGAAGTGCTGTGAACCTCAGGTGAGTAAAGCAAGTCCCAGGTCTGGGAAATGAAACAAGAACTGCAAGTGGAATTTTATTGCTTTGAAATGACTCTGGTATCTGGCCCCACAGGAATTTGCACAGCATGCACATACCTTCTCCTATCAGCAGAGCACCTCGTTACCCCCCGTGGCTGACGCGGCACTGAAACGTCACCGTGCAGAGTCCTCATCTCCAGCACACGTCAGCACAGAAACATTTCTGCACAACCGTGAGAGCTCTCCCGAGAGATGCAAGTGCCCACTCCTGCAGGCACCCATGAGGTACAGCCCCGCTCCAAAACATGGCAAGCACCAGCCTTCCACCTTCCACCCCCTGATTTTATTTGCCCCAGGCCTGAATCAGCGCAGGGTGGCCTGGGTTATTGTTCTTTTTTTCCTGCAGCACATGGAGTCCCACTGCCCAGTTACTGCATTACACAAAAAAAAAGGGAGACCACATTGCCCTGGACAGCACATGCACTAGACAAGAAAGGAAAAGGCTTTCAGAGCTACAACTGCGGTACTGAAAGGACATGGAGATTACCTGCTCAGGGTTACACAAGCAGGCCATGGCAGAGGCAAGAAATAAACCAAAATCCTCCAAGTCCCAGGCTAGTGCCTTTACTAAAAGCCTTTCTTCTCTGCTGGTGAAGGAGCATCTTCACCTTTCAAGGGCAAAGCGGGGGAAATGGCAATGCTGCTTTGTTTCCTTCCTGCAGCACAAGCAGAAGATGAGAGTTACAGCATAGCCCTGTGGGACTGAAGACAGAGCAGTTGGAGCAGCAGTGTCAAGTGGGTAACTTTTTTGTCAATTAATGAAGATGTGCTACAGCCAGAGACCTCCTTTTCCCCAGCTGTGAGCTCCTTCCACCTCCTGAACTGTTTGGACCACTTCCCCACTCCCTCCCCTCAGCATTCTGGCGGAGTTAGGGAGAGCTGGACACTTGGGCTAGCAGAGCTGATCTACCGCCACTTGCTTTGCTTCTCACCAGTTCCTGCATCACCACAGAACATCAGCTTCACGTTTTATAGCAGCTTTAATTGGGAGCAATGCTGAATGCTCAGTAACCGGCTCTTTCTTTGGGTACCAGAGATGGCTCCAACACCATTTTTTATTCCTAACTGGACAACTCTGCCCGCACAAATCCGAAAGCACAACCAAAGCAAGTAACTGCTGAGACTCCGCATGTGTTTTGAGAGAAAGTCCCCATGCAGTCCTTACCTCCCACTTTCCTCCTTGAGCAGTGTGACAAAAAGGAGAAGAGGCATTTGACCTTCACAAACTGGGAGGCTATGATGATTTGTGACTACATCTCTCCTTCAGCAGAATGGACCAACCTTATTCTCAAAAACAGACTTGAAATACCAAATCAAGAAATTCAAGTCATAAAATCAGAGCAGAAACTGACCTATGCATTACTGAGTAACTTTGGTCAGGGCCAGGTATTTCAGATGACGACCACTCTCTCTGCAGACAGAATTAAGCTGCCACATCTCAGTGTCTCTCAGATGTACACCCCACAGTAGACCCACATGAACAATCCTGCTCTAATAGTCTGCAAATGAAACAAAGCTTCTCTGATTTCCTGAAACGTAGCTAAAGTTACTGACAGACCAGTGCAGGCTCAGCATAGGGTGATCATAATGCCCATTTCCTGAAAGTCCCGATAATAAATAAGCCAATTTCTCTGTGAAGTGGTAAAGAACAATACTTGAATAAAGAAACAAAGACAAAGGCATTCTGCATTCTCTACCCAGACTCAGACTCTTTGTACAGAAAACAGACCGTTTCCAAACAAAAACACTTTCCAAGCCTGCCACAACAGCCCTGTTTTCTGCTTTAAAAAAATTCTGCATGAGTCCAAGCCTCCTTCTGCACTTTGGTGGAAATCCTATACTGCTCATCATCTAGACTGAACTTGAAACCAAGCAAGTTTTCCAACTTTGTTTTGAGATACCAGCTTCATACAACAGCGGGGATCCAGGCAACGGCTCCTCCAAGTGTAAACCAGCCAGATCTAAGACTGATTATCACCCTTTATACGAGCCCAAGCACAGCAGAAACAAGCAGCTTTGATTTAAAAACAGGGAAACTATCATGGCAGTGAAAATCTGAAATGCCATCAGAGTCATCGTGCAGTTTTTCATATGTCACTCTGTTATTAAATCACAGTTCATTGTACAGAAGATGGGTTGAGGACTGAGCCTAATTCCAGACCTAACATTTTTTCTTTGGACTGAATTCTCTTCATTTAAGGAGCTGCAGTTTTAATGATTTACATCCAAGTATGCCAACTCTTTATTTGGCTTTTTATGTGGCTTGAGGCATATGTTAAATAGGATCATAATATTTACTTACCTCACCAGAGTGGTGGGAGACTTAATGTACCAACTTGCATTTTAATGTGATACAAAAAGATATTGTCTGCAGTAGTTTCAGGCACTATCTTGAACCCTCACGTTCAGTTCTCAAGGATCTAAAAATCACATATTTTTGTGATGTTCTCCCTATTTTGTTCTGCGCAAAAAGGTAAAAGCATTAGAATCCTAACAGCCCCCATTTCCAATACTGCAAATTCATGGCAGAAGCAGTCTGGAAGGAAGGTAGCTAATTTATTTTTTTTTATTCTTCTGTGATTTGTGCCATTTAATAAAGAAAAAAGGAATTAAAACTTCATCAATCACAGTTTGGACCAGAAAAAGGAGAGAGAAAGAAACCCATGAAATTTTCCTTTCCTTGCTCTATAAGCAGCATTTATTACAATTTTCAGGTGTGTTTTGTAATATATTAAATTAAAAATCAAAAAGACAAAACTGATTTCTTGGTTGATGGCAATTCTCAATTAGCTTATGTTTGCGTAGAGCTTTGAAGGTG
Source organism: Rhinoptilus africanus (assembly GCA_013400135.1). NCBI lineage: Eukaryota > Metazoa > Chordata > Aves > Charadriiformes > Glareolidae > Rhinoptilus > Rhinoptilus africanus. Next base: position 191,860 of record VXBO01009823.1, on the reverse strand, counting down.
TAAACAGTTATTGTAAGTGTTAAAATATTATTTACTGATTTTGCTGGGAGAGAACCTCAGCACAGGTGATCCACTGGAGAGGGAGAACAAAAGAAACTGGCTGGCAGTTCTGAAAAGCCATAACCCAAGAAGCGCCCATGATGTGCTCTGATCCTGCACACAGGTGGATCTTCTACAGAGACTGCATCACTTCAGGCAGTAAACTTGATGCATATCCACAGTAAACAGGCTTAACTCTTATACAGCCATTTCCATCCTCATACTTACAAGCAATATTTACCTAGAGCGATGCATTACTAGATATGCTTTCCATGATGGGAGATGGACGGGAAAGATGCAGAAAGCACACAGTCATCCAGGTAAAAGAGTTAAGGCTGTAACTGGATGACCCAAGTTCCCCAGGTCCCAACTCACCACTGTGAGCACATAGCTGTGCTGCCTCTCCTGGGTCACACCAGGGAATTCACACATGCAGAAGGCCTTGTCGGAATCACTGAGCATTTGAGCTCCATCACTCAATGGGAAATATGGAACAAGCCCTAAAGGAAAACCAGGCAATTGTCCTCTGCTCAAGAAGGAGACAAGACTAGGAGGACCATGCCCCATCAGCAACTTTGACTTGAATAAGAAACATGTCTTATGCTGCCTGAACCAATCCCTCCCTGAGTTGTTTATGAATCCTTTCACCCACCCCCAACTCACTGCCTGCCCCAAGGCTCTCTGCCTATTCTTTAATATCGCCAGTAAAACCTTAACATAGGAGCACTGAGAACAGAAGTCAATCAAACAGGAACCATTCATTCCTCTCCATGCCTACCCAACTGCAAACAACTTTTCCTTAGTGCTCAATCAACATCCCAAACACTTCTCCCTTTCTTCAGGAAACACTTGAGTAAACGGGTGTGTCTAACAGACTGCTCTCAAGTTCAACAAATCCCCTGGGAAGCAGCGCACAGCTAAGCCATCCTGTCCAATTGTTGTTCCCATTTTCCATCCTTGGGTGAAGATAGGATTCAAGGAAGATCCACCAGGCAGTGTGGTCTTGTGGCTCAGACAAAATCTCGTGTGGATCAGAAGTGCTGGTCTCATTTCCACATCTGGTCCGTTGACCTGGGATGCATTAGCACAGGTCTGTCAGCCTCCACCTCCCAAAGTGCCTTCAGCATTTAAGCAGTTAGCTCTTGGAAGAGGCACCACTGCTGTCTAAAAGGGGCATAAGAAGCCGTGACTACATCAGGCGATTGAGTAGCACAGTGTTAAAGTGCAGGAAGGCCAAGAGAGCTGCTAATGCCTTTTTAGCTTTCTCCCACCCTTGAAAATCTGCAACTGTCTGAAGCCATCTTCCAGGATGTGTTTGTAGCCTTCCTATGTATCCCTCATCTCCGCATATTGCTGAAAGAAGCATAAATGCTAGAAAAGCTGAGAGCCACCCGCTAGACCCAAATCATTTCCATCTATGACTCAACAGAGTATTTGAACCCAAGGCTATTGAAATGAATGGCTGGTATCAGCCATCCCCTGCACGACCTGCATCGCTCTCCCACACTGCTTTGACCTCAACTGAGACCATTTGCATTTTCACTCCTTCCGCAGTGGCATGAATTAATGATTGATCATGGACCTTCACCATGAATCTCTAGGCTTCTGTCAGCCAGTGTCACAAACTTAACATTATCTAATTGTAAGTTTTCCCATTTAATTGCAATATACACCTGCTCAATGTCCCTCTGTGTGTGGAAAAGCATCATACTTCATTTAAAAAGCCCTCATTTAAATTCAACAGCTAGCTGCACAGATTTAACCATTAAACTGATTTATGTTGCATAAAAGATCAAACCAGATCGCACCTTGTGGCCAAATAACCATAAAAGGTTTCTGTAAAGATCATTAATTCACCTCCCTGGGCAGTTAGTTTAGCAGTAAATATGACTTAGATGACTTTATCCAGTTAACCTTAATCAATTCGTTATTATGATTAGTCACCCTAAATAATACAAATGTGAGAGGGGAAGGTGCTACAGTTCAGACCCTGGTAATGAACAGCCTGGCAGTGTGCTGACCCTGGATTCCCACACTCCTGGGAAACCAGCATCTGTCCTCCGCCTGTGGCCTGGGGGACCACAGCCGACCTGTGCCAGGGAGAGCATCCCAGAGGCTGCAGGTAAGCAGCTCCCACCACTGACACAGGAGAAAGGGAGGAGGATGAGGGCAGAGGGGGACGGAAGGCAAGGACAGCCCATTCGCCCCATGCTAGGAGGAAAGCTGGCCCAGCCGTCCGCATACCAGCTTGAGATCTGGCAAGGTTTTATTTGGCAGACCCTGCTCTGTCACAGACTTCCAGAGCGACCTTGGCCAAGGTATTTCATCTTACTGTATCTCAGCTCCCCAGCTGTTAAGCAGGGATGGCACTGCTCCCCTCTCTCGCAGGAGCGGACTTAAAGTTTGTGAGGCATTCAAACATCACAGCCCTGGGAGCCATAAAAACTCCTTAAGCAGGCAAATCCATCACACTCAGTGCTCCGTTCTCCTCTCACCCGGGCACAGCTCCGTCGACTTCAACCCATTTCCGCTGTCATGGAGGACATGAAATCAGAGTCAGGCCCTTGATCTGGCAAAGGGATTGCCTCTTCCTTGGCGCCACTGCAATAACCAGCAGAATGGGACCCAGCGGGGGCTATAGCAACGTAAGGGATCATCAGTACTAAAAGAAATAGGCCCATATCTCGGCCACCAAAGTCATTCACACCTGAGCAAAGCACATTATGCTGACAGCCCAGCGCTCCCCATGCAAACTGCTGATACCACCTTACAGTCTTTTACACCAGTTTGGAAATAGACGGAATAGAAGGGAAGGGGCTTAAATCTTAACACACATACTGGTACAGGGCAGCAATAAATTCATGCAGCCAGTGGAACAACACTGGTGTAAAGAGAAAAACAGGATTTAAGGTGTTTGGCTGTCAGCCCCCCCCATCCTCCCGAGGGGCAGAGCCGTGCTCCCGCCACAGGGCTGCACTTGGTATGCAGTCAGCGCATCAGTAAATCACGACTCCCCGCGTGAAAGGGCTCATTCTGTCTGTGTGCATTTCTCTGTCTGTGTGTTCAGTCTCGCCAGGGCAAGGAAAGCACTTTATCCTTCATTTCTATGCTCAGCCACAAGCTCCTCCAGCCTCCCCACATTGTGTATGCGACTCTAAGAATGTGGAATACTTCTCTTTCCAAAATGCATACATCTCCACCTCCTGGGAAAAGGACTCCAAACCCACACCTACATCCATCATACAGTGCTGGACATTTTCTCCTAAACCCAGCTCCTACTTCAGGAGGCATTTGATCGGAACAGAAAAGAAGGGCATGATGAAAACCAGTCAGTAAGGACCTTGTCAATGACCCCAGTGGCCTTTAGTTGAGGTTCTCTGTGTTCAATTACTTACAGTCATTATTACTAAAGCAGAGGTTTGAGCGTACCTTGCAACCTGCAAAGCCACCAACGTGGAATGCAGCACATGAGAAGAGACAGTGCAATTAATTTGGGAAACTTAACATGCTAATAGACACCCTTTCCTTCAATGTCAGTGATCCTTTCCATGAACTTGGTTGCATAATCATTTAGTCTTAGAAATAAATTTATCTTTCTGCAAGTAAAGAAAGGGAATTAGGAATTTGCACAGCTTACAGGAAACCTCTGTTCCTGTGATAATAGTTTGCACTCTTCTGGATCTGGGTGCGGGACTGTGGCCAAAGCAGTATTATGGAAACCTAATAGTCTCTCCCCGTTCTTAACGACATTCCAAATCCACAGAAATAAGAGCACCAGTAAATTCTGAAAAGAAGGTCTGATGAATTTCAAGAAAAGCGGGGCCTGACTTTGTGCAGCATTTAAGAAGCACGTGCTTAAAATTAAGCATATACCTAGGGGTCATCGACTTCAATGGTGCTTATTCATAGGCCTAAGTTATGCCTTCATTTGGGATCTGAAAGCTTCAGCATTAGAAAGCAAATGCACAGAAGACTTTTAATTTTTATGATTAAAGGCATATCACATCAATCTCATATCAACAAGGAGACTTTATTTATAGACTATGATATTAAATCTGAATTCCTTTCAAATATTGAGAGTGTTTTGTTACATTGCGCATCCAGGTGCTCCATGTGATTTTGACAGACAGGCTCATCTGAGAGGTGCCAATTAACAAACACACTCAGAAGCAGAGCGTGACAAAAGTCACAACATCAGCAGAGAAGGAATGTGTTTTCTCTCACAGGAGGAAACAGCAACGAGGAAAAAAGTTTGCTCATCTCCTCCAACAATATGTGAATAGTTCCCTTCAATTACCCCATTACTCTTTTACAAACTATAAAGAGACATCACAAAGAATTTTAATAACAGGATGAAGAAATTATTATAAATTACATTTCTATTTTATGTAATACATCTGCTTTGTTACTAATGAGTTAAAGAGGGTTAAAACTTGATGAAAAGGCTCTTGATTTTTTATCGCCATGTTTGCTTTTAAATTCGCTGGAGTGCTTAAGCCAGCCGGTGAGTTCCACATTTGTTCCTAATCTGCCCTGAAGGAAGGGGGCCAGCGGCAGGGCAAAACAGGCAGTGTCTGGCACTTCTGCTTATTTTCAGATAGAGTTTAAGGCAGGAGTCCAGACCTGGAGGGTGTTTTAAAATACTGATCTCGAATTTCTACAGCACTTTTCTTCTTGGGAGGATATAATGGTGTCTTACACACTATGGCTGCAATTCTACACTGCATTTATTCACGATTCATGTATAAAAAAGGGGATGAATTTTAGGAGGATTGGGGCTAGAGGTCACCATAGCCCCTGTTTAATGCACACAGTTGGTGTTTAGTGGTATGGAGAAGAAAATCCTCCATGACTTCTTATTCTATTAAATCTGCCAAGAAATAACCATGCAAAATGGAACTGGCACTTCTTCACTTCTGAAAAGTGCCAAGTGATAATTAACGATTTCAAATGTCAGAAACTTCATTTAATATCTTTCCTGGAGGACTAGTGACACCATGCCTGACCGAATCAGCAGCAACAACTGTCTCGTCTGAGTCATCATCCGCCAACCCTAAGAGTCTTTCTTTAGGACCAGGCCTGCTCAGACATAATTTCCTACACAAGATCTGGCAAGAGCACAAGGTGCCCAAGGCTATGACTACGCGCTGTTGATAGGTGAGACTCTCTGTCCTGCTGGTAACCCAAAACGGCCCAACTCACCCCTCCAGTCATGTCTTTGTAGACGTTACCTGTTGCTGACTCACATCCTGACAAAGAAGTAACAATCCCACACCAGAACCAGCTCTGATCCTCATGTTACTTCCTACCAAGCGCGTACAACCGGAGGACTCCCAAACCTCACCTACAGCATGAGGTACTGAGATGCATATTTATGCCACCGAACTACTGAGCAGGAAGCTTAGCAATTCAAGCCTGTTTTTACATATTTAGTCTATATCATAATGTAATAAAAAGAGAAGATTTTTAGCACTAAAGGAACCAATGTGTTTTCAAGTAACTTGGCGCAAGCCCCCTGCGTGGTTAGTCTTTCTTTTGATCTCAGTGAACCGCTTTCAAAACTTTCCTATTTCTGAGAGAGAGAAAAAGATCCCATTTTGCTGGGCAACAACTTTAATTTGTATGCAACTTTCTTTCTTGTTTCGTCAACTTCAGACAAGGGTAACAGGTTAATTGCTGTTTTTATTGGTATAACGGATGCCAATTATAAGGTGTGTGTTAAACTCCTATGTTCTAGTTAAGAGAAAAAAACAGATCACGTATACCATTCACGCTCTGCTATCCAAAGTAACAAGATGTTGGAATATCCCAGGTAGCAGAAAACAAAAAAAAGACAATGAAAATAGTGAAGAGACACCTCGCTACTGTTAGTCAGCACAGAGACAAAGCTGAAAAGCCCTGCCTAATCGGAGCCAGCTCCTCAGCTCTCATTAGGCTGGAAGCTTACGTGCTCAGCCTCCACACTGGTCCTGTGGTGGGCAAATCCTCCCAGACGCCAGGGCCATGGGAGCTGCAGCCACACAGCTCTCGGAGTGCTCTGCTGATTTGGACTCAACATCAGCCACGTTTCGGAGTTCCAGCTGAGCCAGAGACATTGTTGACCCCATGATCAGCGTGATGGTTACAGCACAGGTCCTCCCGTCTCCTGCAGGAGACACAAATGTCTACTCACGCCTGTAACATGCTTATAACCTGAAAGAATCCACGGAGATACACGCTAATTTAAGAAGCTTACGAACAGACTTGGCAGACAAGAAAAAGTATAGGATTTAACATTTTTCTTCTTTCTTTAAATCTGGAAACACTTGGCAGATGCAATTAACCTTGTGTGGTCATCTCTTCCCACGGCTTCACGCGGCTGTGTAACATTCTCATCCAAATGGCTCATTTGGTACAAAGTTCCTCTTCAGGGAGTTTTCTTCCAATTTTTCCCCACTCTTCAAGTGGTCTTAAAGAAAGGACTTGGGCAGCTGGACTTCAAATGACCCTTGAACGCTGTGCTTACTTTCACAGCAGGATGCATCAACTGCCTCATCAAATGAGTCTCAAGCAGACAGGTTCGTTTATTGGGAAAGCAAAGTCTCAAGCTGAGGGTAAAGGGTATGTCACAAATATTAGTGTAAGTACAGTGAAGGCCCTATATCCTTGCAGAGAACAGTGTTTGCCCTAGGCGAAAGTCTGTGCTAATATTTTGAATTTATATCACATCTTCTCAGCTGATCTTATGGGAAAAAGGCTGATTGGATTTTATAGCTCAACAGCTAATAGGATTCTACAGGATTTAATAAAGAAAGAAACTGCTGTTATAGGTTTAACTATCCTGTAACAAGGAATATTGAACTGTGTTAAATTTCAGTATTTTATAAAATATTTGCACTGAAAATAGAGTTGCAAATCCATGTTGTGAGGAAAAAAAAGATAACCTATCATTTTATAGCCTAAATCTCTGACATCTGCAGTATCTTCCACTCCAGGTGTTCCCTTTGCTTTGGAAATTTGGATTCAGAGAAAAAAGAAAATTTGACTCTGCAAAAGCTTAATCCAGAACCAAGGTAGATAAAAATGAATTTAGGCACTGCTGCTTAGAGAATATCCACTGAGGCGTGTGGAACACCAATAGACCCTGGGTTGATATTACCAGTTATCCCCTCTGCAACACCCAGACTCCCCCTAGGCACGTGCGAGCCTCCTTTTTATAGTACCACTGGTGCTTTGCAGACAGGGATATGGCAGCCCGAGCTTCTTCCCCGACGCTGAGAGCTCCCATGGGCAGCCAACTCTGCGGCTGATCAGAGACAAGGGTTAACACCACAGGGCACCAAAAGCTTGGTGTTTTTATCAAACCGGTTTTGAGAACTCAACTGAGCTACCAGAGAAGGAAAGAATCAGTAACAATTTGTACCCAGGCCCAAGGGTGGGATTGACTAGAAAGGAAACAAAATCTTGAAGGAAGCATGTGAAGGACCACAAAGTCCCAGGCGGACTAGATACTGAAGCACGGATTGAGCCCAGCTGATTTTGACAGTTCTCTACAAACAAGATCCTTAGGAAGCTAGGTCCCACCTGATGAACCGACTGGGACTAAAAGAGCTGCTCTGCAAATTGGGCCTTGCCAGAAAAGAGCCAGATAAGTGTATGACAAAGCCCATACCTGATCCTAGGGAGAAGATCTGACAAGTCAGACTCAGGAGCCAGAAGCTATTTATAATGGAAGCAAAAAAATAAACCCTCAACTACAACCTTGGAAGAAACAGGCTTGCTGAGCCAAGCATCCTCTCCCAGATAACAATCTAATGAGAAATCTCTCCCCAGCTCCATCTCTCCCTCCCCTCCTCCATTTTTGCCTTCCTTTGATGTACAGCTGCAAGGGCTTGCCAGGTGCAATCTGCTTTATAGAGTAATATGCATATAGCTTTGTAAAATATTCTCAAGATTTCAGATAAATCTGGATTCAATGTTTTATGTCTTTGAGTTTCAGCTCCTGATAGAGAAGTTCAGCAGCTGCTGGCTGAGTGCATCTCCTCACTCGGAAGGCACTGAACCTCCCCTCTTCAGCTTGCAGGCAGGAGTGCAGAAGCTGAGGTGCAGGACAACCCTGCATCTTTCTACAAGACAAGGCTGGGCCTTGCCAGAGCAGACCCAGATGAGTGTGACAGGGAGCTGACTCTTGGGGAGGGGAAGGCAGCTGAATGGGAGTTCACGGGGAATTCACTCACTTGCGTTCTCTTTGAACCAGACCTGCAGGGTTCTGCCAGTGAACTGAGGACGGCGGGGAGGGAAGGGGCTGGGGATTTTTTATATGCTGGCTGCTATGCTCTGGGCCACCGCACACAGATGTAATTCTCCATTATTCAGCTTCTAAGTGAGGCCAGATTGCTTATCCTGGCTTTGACTCCTTCTTTGCACAAGTCCAGCCATGTGCTGTGGAGCAGGTTTGGATGATTCCTTTCCCCACGCAAGGACAAATCTGTTTAAACCTGCTTCCATCCCCAAGAGTAGGTGTCTGGAGTGTACTGCTGGGCAGACACCCAAGACAGCTCTCAACAAGCTACCTCGAGAGCAACATAACCACTTTTCGTTTGGCACTTGGGAGCAACATAACCACTCGGCCAAGCTCACGCAACCTGCTTCCAAGGAAGACTAATTAACCCAAAAAGTCATCACACCAGTGTCATCACCTGGCTTGGGACTGCTACACAAGCACCTCCAGGGTTCACCTGGGCATTTCCGAGAAATGCTGCTCTGCACCACGTAAGCGTACTGTAGCATACTACCCGCTGCTGCTCACAGCTGGAAACTCCCCCCTGAAGGTCAGGCAGAGGTGTGCGTGCTATCCCAGCTATCCCACCCACCCCAACACACACGCCCAGCAAGAAGACAGGCAGCATCCAAGAGACGCTGAGCACAACTCAGAGACAGCCCTGTTGCAGAAAGGCAGCAGGAAGACAGTGAGATGTAGTAGGAAGTCATCCTAACACGCCCAATTGCTCAGTGCCCATGGATGTCTTGCTCACTGGAGCTATTCTCTTCCGTCCACACATGCCTCTCCCTGGGCCTTGATGCTCAATCAGTGCCAGCGGTAGAGAAGTGTCTGACCCCAAGGCCAAGTGCTCGCCCCACACCGCATGTACAAAGGATCAAGAAACACCCATTCCCCTCTTCCTTTGCCAGGCAATCAGTGGAGGCTGGATTCCGTCTACAGGCTTTTCCCCTCAGCACACACACAACGAGCAATTTCCAATATACATGCTCATTACGCTCCAGTGGAGCATACGATAAAGTGAAGGTAAGCGGCCGCCGGAAGACTGTCTGCCCACAGCAGCCAATGATGGGGAAGCTGTTCTCAGCTTACAGAATCGACTCAGGCACTTCCAGAAATTCACATCAGATATCCGCCCTCTCTGAATGGATAATAAATACGTCTGACCCAATAATCCAAGTGTTATCTGTGTTCCAACTACCAAATCATACAATATAGCTACACACCTGATGGAATTTTAATAACTTAAGACCACAAAGAGCAATGGAGCACAATGGCGAAAGCAGAGAAGGGAACATTGATTTTCAGATTGCATTCCACTATAAACATCAAACTGCTGGTGGTTTATCTGAAATATAAGCAGACCTAAGCGGAGCGAAGGAGGCTGAAGTTCATGCGTTTAGGTTGAACAGTGCTTAATGTGCCAAGCTCAGTGAATCCTGCAGGCAAGCTGCCTCTGCCAGCCACAAACGGATATTCTTCATTCAGGATCAATACAACTTCAACTACAGTTGTACTAATTGTAATAGCTGGATTTTGACAATGTTCATGCACGTGTTAGCAACACAGGTTCCTGCCTACAGGGGCAGAATTTAAACTTCTTTAGCACAGACGATTATACCTTATCTTAAGGCCTTGACCAACTCTTCATGCTCACGTAACGTAAGTTTTACCCTGAATGCCTTCAGCTCTCACTGGCTTCTTGTAGTCCCAGGAAGCTTTTCCAGAACAGCCTCTGGGGAACAGGTCATTAGGAGAAGGAGGCTCACTGATAGCTTTTGCTGTCATTGACTTGCTTATCAATCAGCTATAATTTCCCTAGCATCAGCTGAATTATTCCTCTTTACAGCTGGGAAATCACAAGCATTGTTGTGTGCACTGTACTTTGACTTCATTTGAGTCAGATAAGGGATCTGAGTTTCCTTTCAGAAGCTACTTTCCACCCAGCATATTTGGGAGCACACATACTATGTTTCTTCGGCTATACCATAAGCCATTAATCCTTCTCCCCACTCAGAAGGCATAAGCTTCCAAACCACACACCGAATGGCACTGAGTTTAGACAAAAGGGAGTTAAAATGTTAACTTACTTCTCCACAGGAGGGTTGGAGAGATCTGTATTCCTAATAAGAAATTTATCTTCTGGTGAAGACGAGCTCAAATGATCTAACTTTAAAAGGGCTAAGTTAGGAACATTAAAGAAGGTATCAGCCCTGGATGCAGGGAGAGCTTTCTAGGGATTAATTCTCCTTATACTGATGCACTGAATGCTGCGTAGTTTCTGCTTAAGCATCAGCAGCTGCCTGCTGTCAGACACCAGGAGAAATGGGGCTTTAGTGTGATAGGTCTGGTGAATGACACAGAGAACTCACAAACTCTGATGGCTTTGATGGCTCTCAGTTTTGACCCTGTGTCACTGCAGCCAACAGCCACCTTTCCTTCTTTACTGTCACACCAAACAAACATGTGAGGGCCCTCTTTCTGTCTGGGCCAGCCAAATCTGCAGCCAGATCTCAGCTGATAGTCACTACTTATGTACAGGATAGTCTTACTGTAATTCTCAGAAATGAAAAGCAGTGGCCATGGAAAAGATAACTGGATCGCGCAGGTTCAGCCTCCAAGGAGATGACAGTGTTTAGGTACCCACTTGCTTCCGCAGGGATCTGTGGAGGACTCTCTACTGACTTTAGTAGAAAGAGGATGATGAAGACAGATGACTCAGTTATCTAGCTGATAAAAACATGATACTGCTATTGCTATCCCATTGGTGACACCCATAACATTTCCTGGTTCTTTCAAAAGCTTTCCAAGCACCATTTGGGGGCTGCTCAGTGAGCATTACTTCACCATCACTGCTTCTCTGAAGAGCTGAAGAAACATTTACCAGTATGCAAATACTTAAAATTCTGAGTTTATACAGGAAGGGGAGATGCTTCTAGACTACTGTCTGTTTTTCTTTGGCAGAAATACAGAGCTGGTCACATTTTGGAAAGTATTTAAAGCCTAATATTTTTTCACAGAACAAGTGCCTCTATAAATTAAATAAAGCAACAGAGCTTGATTCTCCACTGGACACCTCCAGTTTCACACCGGTGCAACGGTATCAAACAAATGGGCAAGAATGATTCACGGTCTGGAAAATACACTTTTCTGTGGGAGATTTAGAGAATTCAATCTTGTTAGTTTACCAAAGAGCAGGTTAAGAGGAGATTTGATCACAGTCTGTAGGTACCTGCACAATATCTGGTATCTGATCCTAGGCAGTTCTTTAATCTGGCAGACAAAGGTGTAACAAGATCAAAGTGCTAGAATGTGAAATTAGACAAACAAACTGGAAAAAGCAGACTTTTTACTCTTCACCAAGCCTTTCAACCTGGGATGTCATAGACTGTCCATTTCTTGCATGCTGTAAGTTTGAATTTCTTCCTAGTACAGGTATGCTCTAGCACAGTCATGTATTATTTGATTTAATGTTGGAATTAGCAGGTGAAATTCCATGTTCTGTAGTTTAACAGAAAATCAGCCAAGATGCTGATAGGCGCTTCTGGCTTTAAAAATAAAAATGAAATACAGTTATACAAACATGTGATGTAATAATGCAACTTATCAAATTATTTTTTTACATTTAGAATGTATTTTTGCAACAAAAGCTTTGTTGATTATTAGGCAGCAGGTTAGGCCTTTTTTCCTTTTGTCTGTAAGGAAGTTGGCTTCCTTGTTCCTTACACTCATGTAATTTATTTTGAGGCAAAGTGAGGAGGTTTGGGATTTGTTTGGGTGGATTTCTCCTTATTGTTAATTTCTACCCTATATAATTAATATAGAGGCATCTTTGAAACTCCCACACATGGAAAAAGCACATTCATAACCATGAAGATCTTTAGTTTTTAGCCTGGAATGCAGCTGACCTTTCCTTTCTCAGCCGTTACAGTTTCTTAGCTTCCACAAATGGATATTTACTCTTTTTTCTTTTTTTATTTTTGGAAATCTTCCATTCACAGTGTGCTAGGGGATTTCACTCAAAGTAACACATGCTCCACAGATTAGCAGGCTCTTAAAAATACGCTTGTCTTCTCTTTATGGGCCTGGTCTATTAAAAAGAAGTTAGCAGAAAGACACCCATTAGCTTCTGTGGGTATTGGATTGGGGCCTAAATTATTGCTAGTGCTGAACATGCACAGTCAGAAAGTATTTCAGAAAACATGTGCTATATACTGCTCTCTGAGTCTAAAGCGGATTTCCCTGAGATCCTTTCCAAACACCAGTGACTAGCTCTGGAGAAGACATCTGCTCTCCCACGGAGCCTCTCTCTCTCTAACGATGGGCAGGAATCGGGCGTCCCCTGTGTACTCACAGTGGGGTTTTATGTCACTTATCTTGGGCTTTATGCCCTCCACACACGCAGCTCTTCTGTACACCAGGTCCTCTCCTCCCCATCCTAAACTGTCAACTTCTCCTTTCTAGGCCATCAACAGGAATAGCACCTGCAGCTTGCAAAAACTGAATTGTTAGTGAACTGACGATTTGGGTACCATCACATTCTTCTAAGCATCCACACCATGCACATAGACACAGCACATCCACATACATGCATCAAATGCACCTTGTGAGCTGAGGAGAAATGTCTTAATGGATGGAACAATTGTGTGTGATGTACAAAGCACATTTTGCAGACTCCTAAACAATTCCCTGGCAAGACCTACAGTGGGCTCGCCAGCTCATTACTGAATGCTAATTACATCCCATCAAGTGACCTGAAACTGCTGAACTGCTCTGAGTTATGTATGCTTTCATGGGAAACACCAGAAAGCTAAACCTCTCCACAGTTGGCTTAGAAAAGATTAGTTTACGGATATGTCTGTTCCTTGTCAAAAAATTCTTTCGATTTCTTTCTTTCATGTTGTACACGGACAGATTGTTATTGGCTTGAAATTGCAGAATCCATTTCTTCCCCTTAAGAAAATCCACGGTAAGTCTTAGCAGGTTAAACTAGCAATTTTAAAAAAACAAAATGAAAACAGGCAGAAACAGGTTTCTGAAGATAAACAGAGGTTTAAAAAATAGTTTTAGTTTTAAATGGAAACAGAAGCACAGGCATAGAGAGATGAATTTTTCTGACTAAGTGAAACCAGAAGTTGAAATTCAGTTGTGTGCAACCTAGACCACTCAACCACTTCCACTTATCCCAGTTACCTCCCCTTTTCCCCGCTACTGGGAGGCTTACTTGTTGCCTCTTTAATTAGGCATCTATCCCGAAGGCTCTTATAGCAGCAGCAGCCTGAGGTACAGCAACAGGGCATGAGGCATAGCTGTGTGGAGCACTTTGCCATCTGTTCAGGGCTGGGTCTGACTTCCATTGTGTGTTTAAAAAGCATCCCATACGCTGAAGCCCCACTCCTAACTGAGGCCTCTCAGTGTTACTGAAAGGCAGAACGTGAGCCTGCTTAGATATTAGAACAAGAATTAAAAATTACAGATTCTTTCCAGGGCCAAGCAGGTTCTTCATTCCTACAGTTCTCCCACAACTTTTAAAGCTCTCCTGAAGGAGCTAAGTGTCTGTATTTACAAACAGGGAAACTGTGCACAGGAAAAACTGATAGCAGAGCCAGAAATAGTACCTCAGGTCCCCAGGACCCAGCCAGCACCAAATTCACTAGGCTACGCTTGTCTTTCAGGAAGCTGCTATGGTCAACTCCCCTTAACTGCTGCATTAGTGCTTCTGAATGTGCTGGAGTTTATTTTAAATATCTCCTACTCGGGGAGCCTGAGTGAGCTAGCTTGTGCGTAAAATATGCTACTGTGCATTTCTGATTTGATGTCTATAATATCCTGCATGTTTCACGCTAGAGGGAAAGAAGAAAAAAAGCTTCAGGATACTATCTGCTTCCACCACACTGCTGAAATGGCAGAGGATAAGGACATGCATGGGAAAGTCAGGAATTGATTCACAATTATGTCCTATCTGTTCCGGTTCTGGTGGCATTAACAGCAAGGCTGCTGTGAGTTATCTCTGCTGGGTATGCTCAGTGCCAGTTTAGGGAAAGGAAAACTATTCATCTCCAACTCCTAAAGAAGCTCCTACCTTACCGACATTGTTGTGATACTGCTGCAAATGCCAGAGACACATCTGAGCTACAGAGTTTAGAGCTGAAGTCGTCAATATGGAGAGAGGAGACAGACACTCCTCAGATCTGCACACTCATCAGGTCTCTTTTTTCCCTGACGGTTTTGATTCAGCCCATCTCAAAGATGCACTTTCGACTACTGCAGCATTTGAGCTCTGCTCTCCTCACAGCATGTGATCTGTCTGACCCCAACAGCCCAGAGCTGATCGGGGTGGCAAGTGACATCTCACAAAGAGTGACAAGAGAGAACATCTGCAGAGCTAAGACACGCCAAAGAGAACCCTCGAGCATGGGGCCAGGGCCCTTACCTGAAATAGCAGCTCTTAGGTGCACAGATATTAACTGTTTGAATTTGATCATCTCCTCAGTTCTCGAGGCAAAAAAAAAAAAGAACCTAGCTAAGGACTATGAAGAAAGTAGGAGCTGTCTTTCAGAAGGGATTTATTCAGTTGGTCTCCACAGTCTAGGGAAGTATACGATGTGCTTCAGACTTCTTCATATGCTGGTTCCACTAAAAAAACCCAAACGGTTAATTTGGTCAAATGGGAGGCTCATTCATCTAGAGACAAGAATGCAGGCCATCCCGGAAGGATAAAGAACTGTTTGCAGAGCCACTACTTTTCAGGAAGGGAATTAGGAGGTCAGAACAAAAAAGCAACTCAAGATGAGCTCCCAGTGCAATGGGAGCAGCAAAGCCAAACATGAGCAACGAATGGAGAGCTGAAGCAGAAAAGTCATTTAACTGGAGTTGAAATAGTATATACCCTACCCCAGTTCATCTGCACTAAACCAGCAGGGAGCATTCGCACCACCTAATGAGCAACTGACCTAAGAGGGCAGTAACCCCAGCACAGCTAGAGCCCAAAGGGAACATGGGAACACAGATTTGACATTTACAAGCTGGAGAGAACACAGTGAAAATGGTGAAGACAGCTTTGTATTTTCTGAAATGTCTCAGAAGGGTGGAAGATGGGAAGCAGCACTACCGTGGGAACATCCTCTACATTTCTGAGCATTACGAGAGAACGTGCTTCTAACTTTGGCACTTGCAGACCTCGTTTCCTCTAACACAGGGGCTGTGCCTGACACACTGGATCACACGGCAGGAAAAAGCTCTGGAGCCCTCTGGAAAGAGCACGCCCATGTTGGGGTGCAGCGCGGCGCTGATCCTCGGCTCCAGGCACAGCCCCTTGATGAGCTGAAGGACCCACTGACAAGCTGCACCTTCAAAAGGGGCTCACCGAATGGGACAGAGCTCACAACACTCCCCAGCAAGTGGATGGTGGATGGCTCTCGGGGATTAAGGGAGCTCTGTGTAGATGCCCAGACAGTACAGACAGCTCATGCTCCTTACTGGTCCAAGTATTTTCTCACACAGCACCTAAAATTTTTATATCTCCTACCTAGCAATGGTTAAACATGTGTAAGCACCTGCTATGAAGCAGAAAGAATATCAGCTTTCCCTCACTCACGGAGCCATCTCTCTGTGGCCCAGAAAACCCACAGTGATGGTGCAAAATAAAAACCTGCCAGCACAGCTTGATGTGCGTGCAAATGCACACAGGGTACGTACATATTCCATGCAGGGGAGGGCAGGCGAAGCTACCATTGCAGTGTGTGCATACTAAGTGGAGGCTTTGCAGCGCTACCAAAGAGGATGCACGAGGTGTCTATTTGCACAGACAAACACAATAGTCAGATTCAATTATTCTCTGTGGACGACTCTGAAACAAAATGCTAACACACCGAACAGTGTTCTAATGGAGGGTCCCATCCCTGAAGACCTGGTAGTTCAATTTTAACAGGGACAGTCTTGTCTGCATAATTGGAAAATAAGCCAGTATCGCTAAAATGTTCAGGATTGCAATATGTTTTTTCACTTGCCATGCAGTTTTTCATGTCTTTTTCCTTTCCTTGGCTATGATCTGTTGTCTGACTATGGAAGAGATTAAAAAGAAATTTCTATTGGCAGCCCCCAACATACACCGTATTCTCAAAACGTGAGCGGGAAGAAGGCTTTTCTAAAAATTGCCATTTTCTCCACACATGTAATTCAGAAGACATGGGAGTCCTTGGAGGTTAGAGCAAACAAGAAAATTTAAAATGTATCTCAGTGACCTAAGTGATGGTATCTACGATTAAATACTGCAACATAAGACGATCTAGGTTCAATACTGGCTCTGCCACTGATAGTGTCCGTCGGTCCCTCAGCCTCTGAGCCTCAGGTCACCATCTTGAAAATGGAGTTCAAAAATGGAGTTCATAGTAGACCTTCAACAACACGATTTGTGCTTGGGCTACAGCTAGTTCAAGGGGGCACTGATAATTTAGGGCAACTATAACAATACCACTCTGTGGATCTTGCAATGTATTCAACTTTTTTGCTAGACTAACAGGAATAACATGCCAGCTGAGACAGCCAGCTGTAAATCTAGAAACCTCTCTCAGAGTCTTCGGTTTAGGATCCAACGTTTCAGCCTGGACCCATCTTCAGTTTAAATCACCAAGGAAGAAAATTCAGCATTTGATTGAAACCAGTGATGTACAGAGCTATCCTTACTGATCGAAGAAAAGTGATTATCTGCTCTTTTTTTTGAGAAGGAAAATGACTGTTCCTAAAGAAGAGATCACAAATGCCAATGTGCATTTTCAATAGAATTCTGAGTTATATTTCACAGCTCCAGATAAAAATTAATGACCTTTGCATTGTGGAGAATGCTCCAACTGGGATCACTTTTTCTTTTCTTTCTCATGGCTTACAACACAGACACAGAGTAAAATGTCTTCACAGATATAACTGTGTTATATCACGATACTAGACAGACACAGTGCTGAGACCAGACAGTAATTTACTCACTAAGGCTCTGATCCAGGTTCCATTGAAATCAACGTAAAGGTTTTCTCTGACTTGAATGGCTATTGACTGGATCAATCTTTTTGTCTTCATAGCTGGAACACGGCAATTTTCCCTTAGTGTTCTGTGACCTTGCTTTCTCATTAAACTTCACTCAAGGGATTCATAAGATACAGAATACTGCATATGGAAGATAACTCGAGAGATTTATTACACCCAGTCATGTCTAAATAAAGCAGTGACAAGCAGGCGAATATACTTCTTTTCCTACCGTGCAGTCTGCTGGCCACCATGAGAATGTCAAGTTTTACTTTATGCAAGGTAAGATTTTACACATACTATCCAGATCTCACCCCCTACAAAGTCATGGAAATACGTGCGATAGGGTAAACTAAGGACGATTTGAACTGTAACATTGCTGGGGTTTGCTGACGTCAATTTGAATTGGACACTTAAATGCATATAACACAAGTTTGGCTGTTTGAGCTCTTTTACTGAACTCTGCTGGGTCATCCAGTCTCTTGCTCTCGCACGCAACCACATTATTGATCCCTTTCATAAACAACCACGATCCTCATTAAACATATTCCCCTTTTCAAAAGCTGTGACAGAATCCCACCCCTCACTTCCCTGGTGGCCAGAACTTTACAGTTTCCAGTCTGAACTTACTCACAACCAATGTACACACATCTGATAGTGTGCCAGCCTAGTCCTTTAGCTTAAATAGTTCTTTTCCTTCCCCGGTATCACACCCGTGATACATTTATGGACACTCATATCCCCTTTTCACCTCAGCTTTGCTGGGCTAAGCAAGCAAAGCTATTTTAGTTTCCTCTCTAATGATGGCTCTTCACTCTGTTTGGGATATTTTGCACCTTGCAGGACTTTAAAGTACTTGCAAAGGTTTAGACAAATTATTATATTTCACAGCCAGATTAGGCCATTATGACCTTCTGAATTACCCTGGATACAGAACACCACCTGTAATTCATGCATTTTGGCCATAATTTCAGGTTGAACTAGGGCACATATTTAATAGGCAGCAGAGAAACAAAACCATAATACTCTAATGCATCAAGCCCCAATTGTGCTCAGGTACCAAAATGATCAGACACTCAGTAAAGGACGTACAGAGGGTAGAGCAGTAAAAACCAGAGGCCATGAAAAATGCTGCATTGTTTTAACAAATCCACGTTCTGTGACACAGTGAGCATCACAAAGTGCTTTCAAAGTTAAAGCATAAACTAGATATTCATCCAACATTTATAACAATATCAAGCTTTTCTTTACACGGAAGACTCTAGAAACAGTTCCACTTGCTTTTCTTTCTGTGGAAATACTTACAAGTCATTCAAGGAGGGCAGAGGGAAGACAATAAAGAAGAAAACACAGAGCTGGAAAGGGAAATTGATTAAAGATAAAAGCAAAACTAGCTTTGAGGTTTGGGTCCGAACCAAAAAATATATGGAAAACATAAATGGCAACATTGGGGTTTACATTCTCTTTTGTAAGCAATAATGTCACGTAACAATAGGTCTTAAGGTAGCAGAATATGTTCATCGGCTTGGCCAGTAGATCTTCAGCTGGTGCAGGTCAGCACCATGCAGAAATGTCCCACCAGGATCCAAGACACCTCGGACTGACCATTTCAAAAAGAGCTGAGGCATCCCTGGGAGGCTCACGCTCCTTTATTCTAACGACTCCAGTCATCCAGCCCTAAGGCTCACTCCTACTGTGAACTGCCTTCTTCAATCCACAATTGCTTTGAAGCAAGTGAAACTATTTGTAGATGAGGTGCTAATTTTGTATGAGCGCATACAGCACAACCTATGGCTTAGCTTTAAGAAGTCCTGAGCACCCACAGCTTCCATTAGCTTCCTCTGAAGCTGTGAGTCTTCAAAAGTGGAGCCAACATGCCCTCAGGGCCTGATTTTTCCCCAACCCCAGAAGCACTGAAAACTAAAGCCTAATAGTTACCAAAGGAGTGTGTGAAAATGAACTAGATTGTAGTGTATGTACATTAAATTAATACTAAATGTGTATCTATCCAGTGCTCCCTGCAGCTGGTCTGTCAGTGAGACACCAAGCAGGACAGCTCTACGGTCGGAAAAGCAGATGGGCTGTGATATTTTCATTACGAACAACCAGACAAGGTCTTACTGCTCACAGGTCCATGAACATATGCTTCCCCAGGATTGATCCTCTATGAGCTAAAAAAGGTAATACGCTGGATAAACCTGTGAAGGTGTTCTCGTCTAAAAAAGAGGATCTGTGAACACTGGGATTTTTCCATCATTGGCCATGTAAACATTACAATAACGAACACGACGAGTGTTGTTAAGTCTGAAACTACAGCTTCCCTGTGATGCCTGTATTTAATTTCCAGTAAGCCTGCATTTTACAAGAATCATTTTTTTCCCAGTTTTCTTTGTCTGTATTTTCCAGGCCTTTGTATTTTGATACAGAGGAGAGAAAGCAGTCCATAAAGTGTTTTAGAAACAGTATATCCTATGGATTTAGGGTAAAACATATCTTAAAGACACGAACTGAACCATCAATTTTACCTCTGCACCTCCATAGGCTTTTGCGAATATTGCGGCCATCGTCCTATCTTCATTTCTGAAAACAATGGTGCTTTAAGATCTGGCCATCCCTTCTTGCTATCAGCTTAATTAAAACTTCATTAAATGAACTGTTTCACTTTGTACTGAAACAAATTAGGAATACTTACATGATCAGTCGGCTGAGCAGCAGATAATGAACAGCTGAGAGACAGTAACAACCTAAATCAGTACAGCTGTTTAAAAGGCATGGGCATGTCTATCTTTCAAAATTTGCCATATCCTCGTGAAACAGATAAATATGCTAGTAGATATGCCTCTCCCATATCTAGATTTCCTAATTACGCTTGTATGGTCTGTTGTAGCCTTAAGGGGTCCAGGACAGACCTGAGGGCAGAAACCAGAGTCTCCACTTACTGCACCCACTTGGCAGCGGAGCTCACCCCTGGGTATTGGCAATAGCACCAGGCAGGTTCCCTTTTTATCTGAACTCCCTCCAGCAAGTTCCTCTTGACAAACACTGCAAATGCGTTTTTGCCTACAAACAGGTGTGAGGCTGATTTTATTGTTGTCTGTAAGGTAATTTTCATTTTTTGCATTTGCAAAAAAAAAAAAAAAAATTAGGCGAAGAAATATCACAGAGGAAGTCCTAGTAGTTTAATGAATGTTCATGTAAATATGCTTTGGCATGAGCGTCTGCACAAGTGACTCACTTGAGCCCCCCCCCCGTTTACTGAACACTTCAGCCATTCACTCAGACTCACATGTGACTTGTCGACACTCCACCATTGCCTACCAACAGGCGATAGCCATGCAAAACTGCAATGAGTTACTCTCAAGCAACCCTAAAACTGAAATGAGTCTACATAAAAGCCTATGTGAACACTTAAGTAACAAACAAATTTCTCAAGACTCAAATCCTTGCGTAAAGGCAAAAACAGGGCTAGATTTGCTGAAAGTAGTTTCTGTGATTTAGACAAGGGATGCAGAACCAGAAAGAAGGTACCACAAGACACTGATTTATGGACGCAGCGGCCTAAGCCATACATAATATTTCCTAAAAGGGTCATCTCGCCCCGACTACCAAAGCAGGCAGTATAAGCTGACATCACACATAAGAGATTCTCTGCTTGTATGTACAGATGCATATGATAATCTTTAACACAAATCCACCCCAGAGACACAGGTGAATAGGAAAGACTCTGAAACAAACTCCTACTTATTTCTAATCTAGGAAATCAGAATAAAATTCCTCAGTGGGGTTTGGGTTTTCTATTTGTTTTGTTTTATTTTACAGAGGAAGAAAATCCATGCTCCCAGGATGAGGAGATGCTGTATGCCAAATGTCAGCATGGAGCACATTTTCACAGCCAGCTTCTAAACCCGTGAATAAAGAAAAGAGCTTAGCGGAAATACTGACAGAACTTTAGCCACAGTGGGCCAAAGTTAGCCTTTCGTAGGTGCAGGCAGCTCCTCTGATGTTAATGGACTTACACGAAGGCTAAAGTTGGCCCGATGCCTCTAGCTGGCACAGCTGAAATCTGCAGGCACGATGCGGAGAGACCGCAGCCTGGAGGGACTGGATGCTTCCCCCTGAGTCTGTTGGGATTCCCGTTCATCAGAATGGATTGCATCAGTTCCTTCATGAATGAGCACCTGCAGATTCACCCATGATCGGCTCCAAAGAAACTCGATGCCAGCTTTTCATGGGGCAGTGATTATGGATTACAGTGCTCCTAGTAAATTGTAAAGCTTGAGGGAAGATAATGTGCCCCTCACTGGCAGAAACCTCCACCAGGCCTCCTTTCGCACATAGCACTGTGCTTTGTTTTTTCTTAAGAGAAAGACCACACAGGGGTTTTGACGTCCTGCAAATGGAAAGCTGTAGCTGGTTTCTAAACGTGATGAATCCTATCCTGAGGGCCTTAGCTTCAGCAGGGAATGAATGATCAAGCTCAGGGAAAACAATGGTGCATTATCAAATTAATTTCACAGCACAGATCACGTGAGATTCCCCAGAGTCCCTCCAATGCCAAAACACAATCCGATTGTGTAGATCAGCAGCACAAGTGCTGTCATCAAGGGTAAATTAACTGGCCAGACTCATCCCCTGGTGTAACCTCACTTGAATCGCTGAGTAGGTCAGTGTGATCCCGCAATAGACAATTTGATGTGGAATCTGCCTGACTTCAGGTTTTGCCAATAAGTAGAATTTTCAACCTATCTCTAGATTAGTAGCTTTGGTAATATTGCATAAAATCCTGCTCCAGTGAGGAGCATCACATAGGCATAAATTTTGTCCATATGGAGTCCCACTGTTTTGAAGTAAATCATGCTTGCTCCAGTTTCATTAATGGAATGACAGTGGGTCACAGCAGGCAACCTCCGAACCCTACGTTCACAGGGAAGCGTAAGTACCCATACATAGCCTGACATAGACTGGATCTGTATCATAATCAAATTGAAAGTTATTTAGGTTACAGTCCTGCAAAGAATTCTGCATGGGCGCATCTAGAAATGTATGTTTTGAAACATTTGTTGAAAAGCTGTCCTGAGCAAAGCAGCTTTATCTTAACAAACGCTGAGTACCTTGAAGTGCACCCACACTGAAATAGTTCAGCACGGCACAGGATCTTGTAACACTGTGAAAACCAACATGACAGGTACGTTAGGAATTTAGCTAAAGACATTTAGAGTTAAATGTGTGGTCTGCTACCATGAGCTGAAAGATGAAAACTTTCCAGCTGCAACTTCTGTAGCTTCACTACAGTCTGAGTCCCTGCAGATGAGGCAGACACTCAGCAAGAGCTACACAAGCAACTTGCAGCCCAAGTTCTACATTTCACATGCTTGTAATTCATTGGCATGTTCTAATGAAAGGTGATCCTGATTCACAGTTCAAAAAAATGGTGATACAGAAGTGAACAATGATATCATACATGACATAAGAGGTGTGGAGCAAGAGGTTTGATAATGCAGAGGGCAAGATCATGTGTTTAAAAACCAGCAAGAATATTGTAGATATCACTGGCTAGAAAGAGGAAGATAAAGACCTGGGTTTATAACTGCATTCATGAGCACCTGAGCCATTAACAGGGCATAGCTACTAAAAAGACAAACAAAACCACATCCTTGTATTAAAACATATTTTTCTAGCAGGGGTGGGAAAGCATTAATGGAGCTGTACGGTACAGTTCTATCCTGTACCCAGAGAAGAAGAATTCAAACTTGAGAAGGTCCAGAGAAAGGCTACTCTTGCTGTCAGACACTTTATGAATCTCATGAGCTTAGACTGCTTAGCCTAGTAAAACGAAAGCTGAGATGGAAGATGATTACTGACCATAAATATATCAGGTATAAAAGAGCTATTTAGGTTAAAAGAAAGTGTTCATACAAGAAAATAAACTACATAAGCTGTCTCTGAATAGAATTAGCATACACCTTAGAAAATATTTCTGACTATCAAGGACTGAGTTTCTTCAACAGTTTTCCAGTGAGAAGAGTGGGGACAAGACACCTACGTGCCTTAAAAATGGGTCTTGCTAGATGTATTAAGGACCGCACAACCTACCATCTTTAATGAGCAGGGAGCACAGTCAATACTCTGATGTCATCCCAGTCCTGCATCTCTGTGGGGTGCTTGAGACTCCACAGCCCTGGTGAGGAACCAGGGTCCCACTGTGCTTGGCATTATACATGGGCTTATCACAAAATGATGGACTTTAACTACACTGCAGCTTTTCTATGTCTTGTCTTACCTGATAGATTCAAAGGGCATCCTACTTAATAAAACAATCTGGCCAAAAATTAAATCAAGACCACAAGATCTGAGGAGAGAAGGATTGGAGGGGAGTAGCAGCTGAGGAAGAAAAGACTTCAAAACCAGGAGTGTTAATAAGGAACAAATGAAGACCTACAACTACAATCTAAGCTATAGCTGTGGCTAGGCAATAAAAAAAACGCAACAGTAAACCTCGTGGCAGCATGCTACCACTTGTCAGATGAACATAAAAATTGACTCTCCGAGTGCTCCTAGCCCATTGCAAACAAGAGGTGAAGCATGTTAACCTAAATAAAACCACCTCCAGCAAGATTTTTGAGATGAGCAGCTGCAGTGATAACATCTTACTCCAACTCAACTCCAACCTCAACAACACATTCGACGGCAGCCTCCACTGCACAGAGAATGAGCCACCGACGAGTAACTCATTCCGTATGGTCCCACAGTGTAAGTGGTCACATCAGCATACTGCAGGCAGCTGCAGCAATAATCCTTCCATGACACCTATACATTCTATATGGTATATGTATTTGGGAGTGTAATGCATAACTTGCATGACGTATATAGAAAGCTTTAATTAATTTTGCGATCGATGCTCTAAAACTACTGAGTGAAGTTAAGATTTCTTTTAAATTGTTAAATTACATTTGTGAATTAACACGAGCAGGGCTGAGTAATAACCACTTCATGTTCATGTATAGTTCATTCAGTTCAATTAAGTTCTGCTGTATAATGAAGAGGAGAAAATAGGCAGACAAAATGCTATTGCAAGAATCTGGCTGACAACTAATACAGTTTACAAAAGAGTAAGAAAATGGTAGATTTTCTTTAAACTTTTAAATGAAGATAAGTTTGAGCTTTATTAAGGAAGTAAGATACGTACTATTACTGGAAGAAATATCTCATGCTTAGAGTGATGAAGTATTTTGTGAACTCTCCTTAGGAGACATCCCACCCTGTCCAGCAATACAGTCACATCTGGAGTGGAAAACAGTACCTGTTTAGCAGCATATCAAACAGACGCACAAATATTTTAGGAGAGAAGATAAGGAATACTATAACCAGTTGAAATGCTATGGAGACTTACATGCAGACACAAGTACAGGATATCTTGAACATTCATTGTATAGGGAACATCTGGAACTCTTCCTCCCGGAGAGGAGGCTACATATTCCTTTTATCTTTTTTGGGCTTTACCTTACTACCTACCACTATGGTAGGAGAGAATAAGTGAAAAAATAAAAACAATACCATTGGTATCAAGGATTAAAAGGCATTGACTGAATTTTTAGGGCAAAAAAAATATATTATTTTTTGCTGTGCCTTACAGGCTGGTTGGTGAGCTTACTTGTCACAAGTCTGAGGAGGGTAATTTAGAAGAGGTTGATAGGCCAAAAGTGGATATGGATCCATATTTTCCAAACTCATCAATTCTAATTCTTTGTATGGAGAAATTTCTCCACAGACAGTCTCTCATAGTGTAAAAGCTCGGGAAAATCAATCAATACATCACTTTTGTTATTTTTCCACACATACATCCCCCAGCTGTGGCTGCCTTGGTCCCCTTGGTGATGTTGCTTCATGCCTACTCACACAGAAGCCCAACACACCTTTCGGTGGAGATTTATTCTCCTCTGTAACTCACCATGGCAGCAAGAATATAAATTGGTCCAATTTGCAATCTGTCCAAGACTCAGGGGCTCAAAAGCAAAGAGCAGCGAGGTATGAAATGGATGGATACTGACCATGATAAGACAGTTCGGATATCGGAATTACTTCTTACCTTAAATATAATGACTCCAGCAACATCCTACCCTTTAGCAGAGAACTTAGCACATGAGTCATGATTATCACCCTCAATTCTGTGCTGGTCGTATCTGAATCTTCTCAACCTGTGAGAACCCAGACGATCACACCCCCGGTCAAGATGTGCAGAATGCTAGTCACGTCCTCTTTAAGCCATGGCATAGCAAGCAATGCCTTTCCACGCCATCAGCAGAGGGGCTGTTACCATGAATTCCTAGCATCAGTGGTTTCTCCGTACACATGCTGACAGATGCAACTACTGTTGATCTATCAGTGAGCTCTTCGCCTTCCAGAAGTCCACATGAGAAAGACAAAACCTCCATCTTTCTCAATTTACCAGGCACACCAGGAGGAAGAGCACGAGGCAATGCGAACTGACTGGGGAGCAGACGAACACTGCAACATGGTGCTGCGCAGGCAGCACAGTCAATTCCTGCAGCAGACACTCATTTGATCAAAAGTGGTTCTGCTGGCAATTTACTTTTCTTGATCCCACAGAAAAAGAGTTTTAGTCTCTGTTTTAAACTTGACTTCTACTTGCTGCCCTCAGGAAAATCAAGGCCAGATAAATGATTTTCAAAGACAAGACAGTTTCTTTTTTTCAGATTCAGAAAATGATTTTGTCTTGATGAATAATACAGGCTTTATTCGTTTAACTCAACTCAGAGCTACAAAGCACCTCTGCTCTCTCCAGGTAACCAAGGATACATGCATTTTTAACACACCTGTCTCAAAATGAGTTTGCAAGGCAGGCAGTCAAAAAATCCATCCTGTAACTTGGATAATGAGATATGGAGCCATTCGAAACCACTCAACACGGCAGCTCTGTGCTGCCACTTCTGCAGATTCATTTTATTAGGGAAGGGTACATCGCAAAACATTTCTTTTTTGGGGGGAGAAAAAAAAAGTTATGCAAAACTACTATTTTTAGATGCATCACCTACTTCCATAGCTCCACAGAATCATGAGACTTCTCCAGAAAGTATAGAGAAACATCACTTGTTACTCCACAACATCAAAACGCAAATAATTTAACCAGAGAAATTTACAGTCTCCTCTGAGTTTGCTGGATCTAACACCTATATTGTCTTGACATGACCCTTTCTCTTTCACTTCTAATTCCCTCCTTGCACCCACACCCCAGATTTCTTCCCTCCGCACTCTAACCGCTTGTGACTTTGACATCACGTCCCAGCATATTTCTACATCGCTCAACATCTTCACCATTTGGTTCCTGAGTAAGGCAAATAATCCAGCCCCACATCAAAGCAACAGGTAGGAGCAATCTGAAAACTGCAGAGGTTTCAGTAATGGAAGACAGCAAGGAACAAGCAAGGTCTTATTGCCAAACAGCGAGGAAAATTAATGAGGCTTTCAAATGCCCAACTGGCAGTGTTAGTGCGTTAAAAGAATGTAAAAGATGGGAAAGGACCATCTGCCTGCCAACTATGAGTACTCTCTGGCTGGTGCTAAAAACTCCACTGACTGCTGGGCTTGAAATTCAGGTATTAAAGTTTAAGGGATGTGTTCAAGACTTTTATGAAATGAATGTGATTTACACTAAAAGACACAGCCAGTGATGCTCTTTATCCCCTCTTACTTTTACAAGTATTTTACCTCTAAATGGATTCTCTGGATCTGTGGCCCCCAGTTAAATTTCAGGCTTCCAAAAAATGATTCTTTTTAATTTATAATGAATCATAAAATATATGAAACAGGGGTTGATGTATAATTCCAGATTGCTGCTTCGTTGTTGAGCTGAAATAAAAGAAAAGGGTAGCCTAATCATCAAACTAAATGATGGCAAGGATAGTCTAAAAAGGAGCATTTTCTTATGCAAGCCTTTTGCCCTATGGCTAGATTCAGATCTGACACAGCCAAAAGGAAGAGCTTCTCTAGGATTTGGTGGTAGATCAGCCTATTTTAAAGATAAGGCACCATTTGACACAGTAGTGATTAGTATTTGTTTTTTAAAGGTTCATGTCACCTACAATAAAGGTAATGTCTACAAAAAGGTAATGTCACCTACAGGTGACATGACCCCTAACTCATAGCTGGGAAGACTGAAATATCTCAGCTACATTTGCACCATATATCCCCCACACGCTCACACCCATACACAGTTTGGGAAAGCAATCTGTACCTCTTGTGCACAAACCTCCATTGAGAAGCTGTCCTGACTTATCCCGACAAGCAAAATCCCTCTCCTAGGGCTACCACATGAAGAGATGTTAACACTCACATTGAAAAAGGGGGTTAGTGGCTTCCCACTGCGTGAACTCAGCTTGCTCCAGGACTGTGGTGCCACATTTTTAAAGGTATCCAGAACTGCAGTTTTATTTGGAGCGCGTAAGATGCACAAGTGGCTTTATCAAAGGACATGCTGGAGTTTGAGCTGAGCATTAATTAGTGGCACCAGAAGATGTACATCTCCTGAGTGAAACTTGAAGCGGCATTAACAGCACTTTATAAGAATGAAGCTTACACTGATCATTGATCACTGACGTGACTTATGGTAACAACAGAGTCATCTATAAATACTGGATAAGTGTAAAAATCTAAAAAGAGTTAGTTGGGATAAGGAAATTAAGGAATGTTCAGGGTGGCTGTTAGACAGAGTTCACTACTGGTGAATGGTACACTTTCCCAAGGGAAGCAATAGATGCTCAGTTCTTTAAAGCCAAGAGGAGAAAATGCATTGTAGGGAACAATCCCACATTAGCAAGGGATGAACTAGATAGGCTGTCAGCCCTTTTCCAGTTCTTATGGTCTACTAATAATTCTTCTTCAGGTTGAAAGGTCAAAAGATCCCCACCATTCTGCTTACTAGTCTCCATAAATATACATTGCACAACAGACCGGCTCACAGAATCACCGAATGGTAGGGGTTGGAAGGGACCTCTGGAGATTACCTAGTCCAGCCGCCCTCCCAGAGCAGGTTCACCTAGAGCAGGCTGCACAGGAAGGCGAAACAGAGAGCACAAGTTCTCTGTGTAAAATACGCTGTATCTGTCACCTTCCAATTAATGAAATATCGTGCAGAGAAGCCTTTTCAGCACAGAGATCTTACTTTCTAAATGATGGTGAGGGTCACTTTGCAACTTTGCAAACTTTGCAAGACAACAGACCAGTTGCACCATGTTTCTCTGAGACTGCATGTGCCTGGAAGCTATGCCTGGATAAAGAAAACAGGTTGTGATTAAGATCTACTGAGATACCTGGAGGAATTCAGGGCTCCTCTGCAAACACTGTTTGCATTCCTAGCAGCTGTAATGCACTTTCAGTAGCAGATCTCATACTGCTTCTGGAAGAAGACATGAGACAAACAAAAGATGAAGTGAGCAGTTTTAGCACAAAGGATGTGCCAAGAGATGGAAGAAGTGGAAGAAGCCAGTTATAGCAGGTGGACTACAAGGAGAGGCATTTGGAAAAGGGCATTTCCCCAATTGTGGAAAACAAAGAAACTTGTTGTCATTCTAGAATTAAAAGCCTAAGTGGGCTACCAGAGATAAAAGAAACAAGGGAAGTGAAAAGGAACAAAAGGAAGAAGTTTTGCAAGGATTCGAATGTCAGCCATGAATTGCCTATGTCCAAAGGGTGACTTGGATTCAGAAGAGAAGCCAAGCACCGGGAGAAAAGGAACAAAAATTGCATAAGGGTATTTTTTATTCTCCCTGGTTTTCTGACTCCTATTCTGCCTGAGAGGACAGAGTTAATGAGTCAGAAAACTGCTGAAAATCCTATTTCTTTTACCTATCACACATCCCTAGGGAGAGAAATTGTTGTCTAGAATGAGCTGGAATCCAGAAATACAAGGATACAGAACTGGAAAAGACCATACGAGCAACTAAGTTTTACCCCCACCCATTTATGGTGGTGGTTAAAAGCATAAAATTAAAATGCCTGCGCTAACACATTCCTAGCTTAGACAGGCCGAGGTGAGGCCTGCTAACTAGGAAGAGCTGCAGGGCACGCAAAAGCACCAGATGTTTGCCTGCTGAATGACTAATCGTGCCCTTACCCTCAGTAAAGTGTTCGAGTGGCATGAAGAGACACATTCTTGGCTACACAAACAGCTACCGTTAGCATTCAATTGAAAATGTGATTAAAAGTCTGTGCATTTCAGCCCAAGTTAGGAGTGGCTGAAAACTCCTCGTTCCCTTACCACCCCAACCGGCCCGTCAGACAGATGCAAAGGTTTTCTGGTGCAACACAAACAGCTGTAATCGCTGGATTAGGTACGGTTATGGGGATGAAAGCAAAGGACAACATCCAAGCACTGCGGCCTGCAGGGACTGGGCAGAGGGAGGGCAGGGAGCTGCCAGCATCTCCCGCGGGGCTGGGGAGAGCACTGCCCTCCTGGGGGGGCAGCAGCCCGGGCGGCAGCAGACGGGAGCTTGCCCATTTCTGACAATGCGGATGGGAATCAGGAAAGGAACAGAGGTTACAGGGCAAACAGCATGAGAAAGGTTGGAGCTCAGCCCATTTCCAGCCAAAAGAGACACATAAATTACCAGCCTGTAAGAGAAGCAATTCGACTGAAGTTCGCTCTTGCCTTTGGGGGGATTTCTGTCAGAGAAACAGAAGAGACCTGCCCTCCTGCATTCAGCAGAGCAGATCTATGACCTCTAAGGACAACCAAACACAGCATCACTTCCCTGCATCAGGAACCCATGAACTCCAGGCTACAAAACACTGTCTACATCTCCCTTGCCAAAGAGGGCAGCCAAGGCTCTTTCTGAGAAGCAGTGGCACTACTTTGCAGCTTATCCTTTGCAGACTGGTGTCAATACACAGCAACGCCCTAGGGGTCCTTCTCTCTCCAGCAGGTACAACACCCCTGGCAGAAGAGGACAAGCACTGGGATCTGTTGTTACATGAGCCCTTCCTGATGGGAACGGGGTGCCAACCAAGTGCGCTCTAGATTTTTTACTATAACTCCCTGTCATACTGCCAAAGGTATTAAATAACAAATCTGCTTATTTTCAACCATGACCACAGTTCGGTTCAGCCAAGTGAAAACAGTCCATTGCAGGTGGACAGCGTACAAAGCACTACACCCAGCCCCTAGGGAGGGCACCCTGCCCTTAACGACGTGTATTCCAGCTGTACCGCAACAGATGTACAGTCCCTGTTCAGCTTAAAAAAATCCTGGCTTTGGTAGACTCACTAGTTGAAAGGTGAAATATGCTATTGGCTCTAACTTCAGTTGTACAACACTGATATATTCCACCTTCTGTTAAAATACAGTCTTGGTAGCTATCCATGTCTGATGCAGTAATGAAAACCAACCTGCTTCTACAGACCGCGAGTCGTACTAAACGAGAGGAACGGTGAACTGGGCATGCCAGCAGGAGTGAAACGCAAAAACTTCTGAAAGAGAAAAGATATGCAGGGTCCTCAAGAATACCTGGATCAGATTAGAAGAGACGACAAGTATCTTTAAAAGACAGCCTGATCTGAAGTTGATGGAAGGAATTTGAAGACACCCTCCCCCTTTTATTTGAGTGATCTTTGGATCAGGTCCATAGCAGGAGGCTCGTAGCCAATTCATAGGCTTTAAATTCAGGAGGAACAGCTACAGTAACTTCTTGAGTAACTTTTAGAGGGTTAGAGACAAGTTGCTCTCAGCCATTCTGTTCCACATCAAAGCTGGTGCCAACTAATCAGGTTGACGGGAACTTCAGTGGCAGTTGGACCCTTGCAATGTGCATTTTTAGAGGAGAGAATGGAGAGCGTCTTCATCTGCAGCCCACTTCAAAGTCAAGTTAGCTTGGGTATCATGGGAACACAGACCACTGACAAAACAGCCTTGGCAACTCTTTTGTAATCTCTTAGTCCTCAAAGGAAACTTAACAATTAAATCTAGTGTGCAAGCCTTAATGCACCAGCGAGGTCTGGTTTTCAATTCGAATGCTGAGGTTTGGAGGATCCTAGCCAACAGCAGCCACAGAGTCAGCAGCTTGTTTCCAGTTTGTGAGCCCTGTACGCAAGCTGGATTTCCACTCCAGGAAGGGAAGGAGCGAGGGGAAATAATTCAAGTTATCATGCCTTTAGGGTCTGTGTTTTCTTAATTTCTTTTTTCTCCACCCAGGCTGGCACATGTCACTGGGAGCAAAGCCAACACCAGACAGACAGGGTGTAAAGTGACTCACCGCTCATCACTGCTTGTTACTGGGAGCACAGGTGTGGAGGAACCGAAGAACGGGAAATGCAAACTTCTTGCATCAAAGGAAATAAGGGTGGCTAATGCCAGCTGTTCTGCAAGTAATTTGGGGAATGAAGTGGAAGAGTTAGCAGCAGCTAACTGGTGGGAATCTAGTTTTTCTGCAAGCACTGCTCCAGCAGGGTGGGTTTCAGAGATAATGCTGGCAGTTTCAACAAGAACATCTTGTTTTTAATAGCACACATCTGTCCTTTCTGTTGTTTTCATGAAAGAAAGGGTAATTTCAAACGGAAATCACCAAATGGGAGCTGTGCTTCAGACTGATTTTTTCCTATGCATACAACTAATACGCAGAGATGGGAAGCCATTTAAAATATATAGCACTTTTCAGGCAATCCTTTAAAACAATCTCTGATTAATTCTCACAACTCTAGGAAATGCTGTCTATCTTCTTTTTTTTTCTTCTTCTTATGCATTATTACAGAGGAACCTTATACTGACTTCCCATTGTTTGCCCAAGGCAATGAGTGAGTTGCTGGTAGGGATGAGTTTAGAAGTTAAAACTTACCAATTCCCAGGTTTGTGTCTAAGCAATCACAGCACGTCTCTCTTTCTCAGTCAATTCATGTCCCTTTCTAACTGTTAACACAGACCAAAGCAGGTGACATTTATACACGATTGCTTGACTGCACAAGCAATATTAATATTTGCAATTCTCTAGCTGGCCCAGAGTAAGTGTTTCCAGACCTTTACAACTCTCAGTGACCAAAGCCTCACAGCGTCTCTGTGAAATACGACTTGCTTTGCAAGGGGGCTGAGTAACGAAGCATGGAGTACTCATGGGACATGCTCATGTTCACACAATAAGCCTGTAACAGGACTTGATGTTGGCGATCAATGCCAGGTCATTCCCAGATGTTTTAGGAATGCTCTGAGTCTTCAACCTATGTGCAGCTCAAGAGCCTATCCTGCCCTTCCTTCAATTCAGTTTTCAGTCAGAAATATTCTCCACAAGAGGCACAGAAAAGATGTAAGAAGACCCTGTCCAGTGATCTTGAACAACCTCACGAAGGCTAGACATCCACACACAGAAATTTTGTAGGGTGAAGGGACCAGTCACAAGAGACTCTATTGTTTTGGGTCTCTAAACAAATTTTTGTGCTGTGTGCAGTGTAACGTGCATACCATTTAACCTTTTAACATTGTTAGTTGTAGGTGCCAATAAACTCAATAAGGGAACATTTGAAATCAGTCTCACCTAACTGTAAAATCAATGCTACCTGTCACAGCACAGTAAAACGCTGAGGCTCCAGCTGTACTGTATGGTTTCAACTCCTAACTACACAAAACCACACACAACGCTCTCTAAGACACTGCAGTCCTGCTAAAACAATTTTCATTAAATGCCTCAAAGAGCTAAAGAGATTGTTATCTGAAAACAAAGAGAAAGCATTGGATTTCAGATGGATTTGCACTGTTTGTGTTACGGAGACAGGTAGAGGTTCCACGTGAGTGGCATGGCACAAGGTGCTATCCACGGAGTAACTTCTCATCCCCAAAGAACTTTTGATCTCAATGAGCAAAACAGATTACAGGTACTCTCGCCCTCATTCACAGTGGAAAGGTGAGGCAGAGAGCGCTCATCAGACATCCTCTTGGAGTTGCCTTAAACTTCCTGTCCCTGCACCAGCTGACCTCTGCGTGAGTTAGAACTTCCTGCAAAAAGGAAATTATTGCCCAATAATCCAGGATGTAAATCTAAATTGCAATAGGTATTTCCTGCTAACTCCCTGAGCGGATACTGCATTACACAGTCAGAACATCTTGTGGTTAAGAGGATTACATTAAACCACAAAAAGGCACTCTTTAGTTATCATTCCACCACAGGCAGGAGATGCAACCACTATGATGACACCTGCGCCAGCTGACAAGGCACAGGCTGTATTAGCACTAACTACATCCTACGTACTTACTTGGGCAGTTGATGCCTTTGCTTTTAAAATAAAGCCCTCAGAGCCTTGAAGGAACAGTCCTTGATCTTTCAGAGCTAAAGTACATAGAGAAATAAAACTATAAACAAGTTAAATGCTAAAGATGTTTTTGTTTAAGCTAGATATTTGTTCCTTCCCAGTCCTTCACAGTCTGACTAGGTTCAGCTACACCTAATAGCTCCAGTGAGGAAAAAAAGAAAACAGCAGCTGTAAGAAGACAGGATTCTTGTAAGTCAGTACGAGTGTGAGTGGGGATGGTTTTATGAATTTAACCCGTCAAGACAAGCAGATGCAAAGAGTTGTCCCCTTTAATGTGGCATCACACAGCATCCAGTTGCCACTCTCAGCTCTGACATTCCCGAGTCTCACCCAAATGCCACCTCCGTTGCACACACTCCTGAAGCAAAGTCAGGAAGAGGCACAGCACATATGGCATGCTGCACTCTAACAGCAGAAAGGATGTTTTGGCTGCTGACTCCATAGTAAACCCTTTCTTTTCATTAAAGATATGTCCAAAGAGTATTTCACTGGCAGACGCGGTCTTCTGCTCAGACTCAAGACAGCCATTTACAAGCCTTGTTCACCTGCGTCCTTAATTGGGGCTCTCATTTGGCTATGGCCTCTTACCTCTCTTTCCCACATAAGAAACTCCAGCTCAGGAGAGGAAGTGCTAATTAACTCAGCAGGAGAAAGTCAGAACTCAAAATCTGCCCTCCCTATCAGAAACTCCTCACCCTGCAGTTAGGAAACTTGAAGCTGCTGACAACTCTTAAAACACTCCTCCCACAGGAAATGTATTTCTCCCATAACTTCTGGGGAATTACTCCTCAACAGTCTCAACATAAAAAATCCTGGGAAACAGTGACACCCACGTATACACACTCCTTCCCAGAAGCAAGCGCAGAAACACTAAGGACATGCACATGGCTATTGTACTTGTTCAGATGGAGCTTCCAACCTCCTACCTGAGTTGAGTGATGAAAACAAGGATCTGCATCTGTGACTAAATTGTTCTGCTCTGGCCCAGCAAGGCCAGGCAGCAGGATGCCTGCACTCCTCTCTCAACTCTGCCACTGAGTACACACCCCAGTCCTAAGCCACTAAACACCAGTGGCCAAATCTGAAAATGAGGTGCCTTGCTGGAGGGGCATGCCTCTCAGATCCCCGGTGTCTTTAGCTCTCTGTGATTTCCATCTGCTTTGAGCTTTCAGGACCCCTGAGACCAGAAATGCACAACCAGGCATCCAAGAATGGAGGCTGTACCTCATTAGCCTGTATGAAAAGCCATGTCCTCCGCTGTTTTACATGACTAGCGTACAACCATATACATCTTAATACAGCGATGCCTATTAATACAATATGGGGATGGCGCGTATTGGCCCTAATCTCGCTCTGTTTCGCTTTATCTTCCTCTAAAAGGGGAATAAGTAATACCCACACAGCACGGCAAAGCACTTTGTAATCCCCAAATGAAGGGTTCCGTAGGTGTGAAGTATTCATAAGGCGTATTTATTTTCAAACTGCAAAAAAGCTTGATGCTGTGTTCCCTGGCTGTATTTAGCAGACCTCTCTGCTGTGCAGATCTGAAGCAGACATCAGGGAAAGGAATGCTGTGATAATCAACTCCAAATCCAGCAATTTATTTGTTCTACTAATTAAAGGAATATTTACTTAGGAAGCAGGTTTACACTAGATGAATAGTTTCTAAGAACAAATATGATTTAATTATGTGTAGATGCAAGAAGCACACTACATATTAAGTAGATTAATTTATTCTCACTAAAAATATGGACAAAATTGGTGCTTCGCCATTAATTTTCTATGTTGGAGAAAAGAAAGGGTAAGAAAGGGTTCACAGAGCTGTCTGCTTTAGAAGTTTATTTAAGAGTGATCTGCATTTTTTTCAAAAAGAACCAGAATAAGTCTTTTGCAAAAGATAACTTCATTTTCTCACCACAGCTTAGAAATAAATTTAACTGTAAAACAATAAATGTTATGGAATTAAGTAACAAGAAAGCACCTTGAGCAAGGAATAAAGCAGGATTTTAAATGAAGATGTGATGTGTGAGTGAGGGTGAACAGATTGAAGAAGTGCCACATAGTGTAGTTACAAAGAGTCTTTACGGGGCCAAGGCAGAGCAGGCCCATGCTGAAGAACGTTTGATGATACACAAACTTGCAGACCCATCCATTCCCACATTTTGGGAACACTGGACATGGTGTGGCTATAGGAAAGCAAGAGGGAACCCATAACATGGGTTGAGTAGGAGAGTCTCTCTGCCAACATCTGTTTTCTTTAACAAACAAGACAGGCTCCCAGCCTCTGAAGGTGACAAATGCTTGAGCAGAAGAAGAAAGAGAAGGTCTTGGTGGGGCTTCAAACAGAAAGATGGCAACTTTGAACTGAACGCACGGATTATAGCATACAGAGTGTATTGCTTTAGTTATTGAAAGATATGAGAGAGAAAAGCAACACAATATTTTAGTATCAAACTAATTTGTCAGAATGTTTAATTTGATGGCATTGCGGATAAAACAAAAATGTATTTTTTAACAGTTATCGTAAGTATTCATAAGGCATCCATCAACAGCATTTGGCCTTGCTTTATAGGAAAAAATAATTTCCCAGAAAGGGCAGGGACTATTTCAAGGCCCTTCTGCTTTAACATAAAGAATTCATCATATTTCAGCTGTCAAGCAAGAAAAAGTGACTGTGACTGCAGGACTCTCATTCACTGCCTCCCTCTATGAGCTTAGAGAAGTGACTCAACTTCTCTTTGCCTCAGCTTCTTCCCTGGTAAAAAGGAAATTTGTTCACTTAGGAATCATAAAGGACAATGCAAGGAGTTTGCTATATTACAGCTGGGTAAGGCACAAAATAACACTTTTTTGTAAATTCTTCTTCCTGTCCTCTACATGTGCTACTAAATATAGCGGAGCAAGACAGTTCTAGTTGATTCTTGTCTTTCTCCTTACTGCTGCCTTTTATTTTCTGCACAAGCTTCCTCCCTCTTCAATATCCTTGAAAAACAAGAAAAATTTACTGGCATCCCACCACACTTCAATGTGCTGTTCCCACCTGGTTTCATACCAACCAGAAAGTTGGCTTTTCCCGTTTGCTTTGTGTTTGTAAATATGTAGAAGACCTCATTTCTCCAAGATACAGACTTCAGCCACAAATAAAGTTTTTAGGAGTCTTGCTGAAACATAATATAGCTAGTCTTGTGGGTGAAAATTCAGAGGTTAAAATATTTTAAGCACGTCTCCAGTTCCTGCCAAGGTTCAGCTACTGCTGAGTTCAGCTGAGCGGTGGAGGTATAGTTGATGCTGTTTGAGGTTGGGGAATGGACCAGATGATGCGTCAAGATCTGTTCTGTGAAAGTCTGGCCACCGGCACATTACATGAAGCGTCCAACTGTTTATCAGATGTCGTTCAATATTTCATTACAATATTTAAATCTCAGCCTTTAAAAAAATGTGAACCAGAAATTTAGAAGGATATGGGAGAAAGGACACACAACCTTTGAAACTCTCTGTGAAACAGAGGGGCCAGCAAAATACCAAGAGCTCTGTAGTATTTTGGAAACTGATAGTAGCCCGTTTTTATCAAATAAATGCTGTTGTAGCTGAAACAACACAGATTGCAGACACATTTGTAGCTTTCTGTCTTACAGAGAAGCCAAAGTTTTGGGGGAAAAATCTTCCTACATCAATCTGCTTTGAAGTGCTTCCTACAATCATGATAATCTGTTCCAGAAACTGGTCATAATAGAAAACACCATTCAAAGCAGTCTACAAAGCACATTTCTAAAGATGCTTTCAGTTACACCTCAATTGCAAATGTGCCACTGAGCCACTTACTTTTTCATCAGGGAGGGCTGGCTGTGATAAGCACGCATTTTTGCGGATCCCCTGCCTTTTAATCATGTCTATCAAGTCATTGTAACTGACAGATATGTTAGCTCTGCTATTCAAAACAAATAAGAGATGCCTAAATTATACTGTTGCATTTTAAAGAGGTACTGTCAGGTTGAAAACCTGGGGCCACCTCATGCAGCCCTGATCAGGTAGCATGCCAATTTCAAAAGCAAATAGTCCTTGGATAAAAGCTGCAAGATGTGAACTTTTTGGGATTTTTAAATGAAAAATCCAATTTTAACTTACATAACTGGAACTTTTGCTACTGATGGCCCTCGGTGTAGGATCAGGCCTTAATCTCTTCTAGACCATTAGACCATTAGACCATTAGAACTACAGACATCAGATAATTTCCAATTTTCTATACTATTAATTTAAATTTCTGATTCTACCAGGTAGAAGCCTGCCATGTAAATAATCCCAGTGGTTTAGGTCCTTGTGATAACTTCACTGAAGCACTTCAGTAGTTCATTTGGTCTATTTCTGGAGAAAAGTCTTACTCAACCCAAGTAAAAACTTCAGAGGTTTTTTCCTTCCTCAGTTGAATCAGCTTGGGAAAGGAAAAAAAAAAAGCAAGCCTCATTATTTTACTTCTGTTTCTAATCAATTACTTCTGCCTCTCGTGCTCAAACATTTGGGAAGCTTAAAATTCAACAGAAATAGGGATCTTATTGTTTTGTGTTTTGTTTTAATTAAAACTGGAAACACTCTTGGTGCTGTGTTTTGCAACAGCGTAATCGTGCAGACCTAATTTTGGAGGGTGCCTCTGGACTGATACCATCCCTATGCAATCCTTTTCCATAGGTACAAACTTGTCTTTGAGTTTTTGGGCTCATACAACTAGTCCTCACTTAAACACAACCACAGCTCTTCAATGGGGCTGCACTAGTGTATCTGTGAGTAGATCTGGGCTCTTGCACTTTTCGCGGACATCCAAGTCCTTCGAGAGCTTTGTAAAGAGCTAGCAGAGCAGGTTGCCAGAAAATAAAGTTTTCATTAAATTATAACATATTTCCAAAGTAAAAACAGAAATTCTATTACTTATGGGAAGGTTCTAGTCCTCTCAGTTACCTGTAAGTATCACAGTTAAGGTTAGTGCAGCCCAACTGTACACTAGTATAACTTTTAGAAATAGTTTAAGAGTCTTTGCTTTGTGTTAGCAATCAAGAACTCAGGCCAGTAATTTCTCATCCACAGGTCATTTCACTGAAATGAGTAACACTTCATGCATTTGTACAGATTGCGAAAGTGAGATTTCTTATGCAGGCTCAGGTCTTACACCTGCAAGAACGGCACGGCTTCCCCACCAGAAATTCAAGCCGAACTCTGCCCTCAGTTAGTTTAAAGTGTCTCTTCTCTCTTTGCCTACATCACAGTGCTCCCGAGTGAAAGACAGAGTCTGGTTATGCCCAGGCAAAGTACAGACAGATGTTGTGACATTTCCCTGCAGAGAGGTCCTCTGATACAACGCTGCTCTGATTCACAAGCCGTGCTGCTGCTGCAGTCCCTACCCACCTATCAGCCACCCTCCTCTGCAGGAAAAACCTGCTGTTACCTTTAACCACTACAGCTACTCCAGTTCCTCACCAGGCATGTATCACACCGGGCTCCTCATGCCACTACCCCTATTTTCTGCCTTCCAAGTTTATAGTCCTTATCTCCTGCTATGTATCTGCTCAGTTCTGCTCTGCAATCTCTGCTGTCCCAGCTCTCCCAAACCTTTGTGGCTGTCAGCGCTACTGTCCTCTTTGCCCAGTAGCATCCTTAGAAAGCATATAGAGAAGAGCCATCAGGTAATAAGGACTGAAAAAACACACAAGAATCCAGTATCGTACTGAAATATCACAGAGAAACTAAGAGATTACTTGATTGCGGTTCACAAGTACTTCCACAGCAAGCAAACATGATGCTCTGCTCTCCAGATGAGATCGTCACAGGACCAAGAACCTAGCAACTGAGAAACTAAGAGGCAACATAATCACAAGGTCTGCTGCATTTTAAACAGTTCACCAAGAACTGCAGGATGGTCTCTTCCTTCAGAAATATTTAAATTG
This sequence comes from Rhinoptilus africanus, assembly GCA_013400135.1. NCBI lineage: Eukaryota > Metazoa > Chordata > Aves > Charadriiformes > Glareolidae > Rhinoptilus > Rhinoptilus africanus. Next base: position 152,305 of record VXBO01009823.1, on the reverse strand, counting down.
AAATTGGATGCCTGTTTAGAATAGTTGACCGGCTTGAACATGAATCAGATCAGGGAAGTTCTGTGCCTTCAGGGAAAACAGATAGAATGAGTTACCTTCCATCACTGTGGAAGGAGGGACTAGAGGGGAAAGAATCCCAGGAATCAAAAGTAAAACATAAACTAAAGAGTGAAATGCTAAAAACCCAGTTCACATGTGTCCTCTCACAAGTCAATGTTCTTCATTTGAGTAAAGGCCAAGTGTCCGTAAAAAAGACTGCTTCCCCAAAGTATATCATCTTCAAATCTGCCAGAGTTTTCAATGAAAAATTAAATTTAGGTTTGTCAGCCTTGACACACTTTGTCTTTATGAAACTAGGAATGAAATATAACATTGGGAGTAATCTTATCCAGTCATCTTAACTAATTTAGCATTTTGGATGCCTTAGCTTATGAACTTTACAGAGAGATTCTTGGCAAAGAAGGATGGCATTGTAACTTCAGCCTTCTTAAAATTAACTCACACCAGCTATTCTCAGTAGTACCATCATTATCTGCGGAACTGCGCTCAAATGAAGAATCAATAAATAAATATGAATTAGAAATTTAGGGAAAAAACTAAGTGCTATTAGCATTCCAGTAGTATAATAAACTCATAATTCTCCAAGGCAAAGCAGTGAAACCTGGATTTGCAAAGCAACCACAGACAAGGAGGTATTCAAAGCTCATTCCAAATATAAGTTGGTTTAATATTTCAAAGACCCATTAGAGGAAACACATAGCATTAGCAATATCATGGCTTGGATTCCTGATGTACAGTCCGAGGCAAATGCAGAAGGCATCTAGTAAATTACTCTCTCGGGAACAATTTCTGTTGGTTAAGGGGGGAAAATGTTAAATTTTAAAGATGTTAATCACTTGGTTTTGTTTTAATTCAATCTATATAGATGCATGCCTGTGCATACATATAAAAATATAAAATATAGGAATGATCCCTAGTTAATCTTCAAAATGTTAGGACCAATTGTGTACATGCCATTGGGAAACTTTTTTTCTCAAACTGCAGTCACACTAACGAACTGAACTGCTTTGGTGAGTAAAGGATTTGCACAACCAAGTTACCTACTGGCAAAGTTTAGCAAGGAGATAAATGCAGCCTTGTAAGGCAGAAGTCTAGGGCTCTGATGCAGGAAAGCAATGAGATGAAACATTTAATTCATAGGATTTAACTACATATTTAGAATTAAGCATGTGAATAATTGTTTTCAGGGGTTGTAACCTTGCCTCTGCCTGTAATGAACTCTATGACCTTGAGCAAGTCACGTTAGACCAGACTTTTCACAGACCTCAAAGTCTAATTTGTACTGATTTCAGTCGCTGGCAGTCCCACTTGGCACCTATCTGCATCGTTATGTTTCATGATGTCTTCAACAGATGAGCACAAAATTCTCCAGGTCATAGTCCTTTTATACCTCAGTTTCTCTCCCTAAGGATTATTTCTTCTGACTGCTGAGCATGGCTGTCAAAATGGAAATAAGGGTAAGTTGTACAATTATGTCCCTTGATTATCCTCACGAAGCAGGAACTGTGGAATTCTTCATGATTTGTATCATGTGTTACTTGACATCATCTTTCATCAGTATTGGAACTGCACGTAGTTACAGTGCATAGTCCTATTTTGCTTGTGTTGAATTAAGTATGAAGCTTTATCCTACCACAAGCCACTAATGATGTTCTTTCCCCTGATGTCTTTTATTTTAAGTAGGTGGTTACTACCTGCAATTACAAGTAAAAGCTAAGCTCTCTTCAACTGGAGAAGCACCTTGGGCACAGGCAGGAACTGAGTCTCAGCTTTTTTTTTAAATGAAAATGCCGCTCATATGTGGAGCAGACCCCAAAAAGGTCAGAGAGTGAAATATTAAGTGATTTATAAATATAGACAGATTGTCCTGTCCAAACCATGTGTTTGAAAATCTCCTCCTGGCAGACAATCATCTTCAATCAGGAAGAGAGAGCAGAGAAAGGAACATGAGGCAGGGCAGGGGGATCTGTAATCACTCCAACAAACTTGTGAGACTGAGCCAATTTTTCCTTCTCTGCATTATATATACAAGCTCCAAAAAGCATCTCTTTCTATGTTCTTGAATTTACTGTATTATCCCATCAAACTGAGTTATCCAGAGTGAACTTCCTACCCTTTCCTTTCTGGTCTTCTTAATTTATTTTCCCCTAATCTTTGATCTACTGTAAATCAGCATCACAGGAGATAAATAAATAAACTTTAGCTGAAACAACTTCCACGTGGCCAGGCAACACAGCAAAGCAATTAAACCTGCCCAACAGGCCATCCGTCATCAGCATCATCTTTCCTTAAGAGGCTGGCCCCAAAGTGTTACCAGATTTAGTTCCTAATCCTACCTCTGAGTCGTGCAGATGGTCCCAGCACCCACTCAAAACCTCTTTGAAGTTACTACGAATCTACACAGACAAGTAAGCTTGTTGGCCCCAGTTCTGTTGCAAGAATGAGGATGTGGCCAAGGTCTCATCAGACTTTGTTTCCTGCCCCTTGAGAAGAGAGGCAGGATCTTCTGCTTTCTCATGTATACAGCCATAACTGTCGCAGGCATATTTTGGAAACACCGATATGATCTCTGAGTCAGGACACTTTCACACCACATAAGAAATTTTCATTCTGTTATCCTTTCAAGTAAAGTTAAAGCTATGTTTTCATTTTTACTCTACATCAGTAACCTGCACAAGGTTTGCACTTGAAATGAAAAATACTACTTTTAAAATGACAAACACTGAACACGGGACATTTGTTACCACTAAAAAAAGCCCTCTCTGTCTATGGAGGAGCATAATTCATTCACTGATACACGCACCCACATTTTCTCCAGGGAGTTTCACAAATTCGCATGCACTCCCTGCACTAAATTTTGCATTTCAATCTAGGCATTAGCTATAAAAGACATGTAAAATCTTATGTAGTCAGACAGAAGCTGTTCCCTATTGGCTACATAATAAGCATCTTAGGTGGCTCCAGGGTATAAAATTGTTCCAAAAGGTGTGTGGAAAAAATTACACTGCATAAATTGATTCCAGATCCACCTGTTTCAGGTGCCAGCAAATATATTTTGTTAAAGCCATCTGCTTGTCTTAAAAGCTAACAGTTTTTGAAGACTATGGCACAAGCAATCTGCAAAATATACAAACTTCAGAAGCCACAAACTGCAAACGGCTTATAGATCACCTACACAGGACTTAGGCTGGCTGCTCTGCAGGAGGGCAGACAGCATCTCTGCTTAACATCTGAGCATATCCAGCATCAGGGTATGTCCTCCAGAACACAGAGGGTTCAAGGCTACTGTAGGATCCATTTGGCATCGTCAGATCCTCACATGCTATTCCCAGTTACGGAGGCTGCCTCATGGGTTTGAAGTTATGATTAAGCTTTTGAGTGCAGCACAACATTTGGTAGAGATAAAACTAATGACTGTGGTTCTTCTCTGCAGGTTGCTATGTCCCAGCTGGTCACGTGTTGCTGCACAAAGGGTAAAGTCAAACCTTTGAAACTGGCACTCTGCGATTTACTTGGCTTCCAGCAACAGTCTAATAAGGAGTACATTATATATTGAGACCAGCGAGCCCATAAGCATTTAGCCTGCTCGATGAAGCAGGTGACCCACAGAGGTCAGGCACTGCTACGGTTTGTGTTTATCAGGGCCTGGTCTTGTAGGGTGCCGTTTCCCGGAGATGCGTTAACAAGAATGAAGAAGGTGTAGCACCTTCTGAGACCAAGCTCCTTCACAGCAGCCTCTGGGAAGTAAATGTCCAGTGCTCTCCCCACAAATGACCCCTTACTGAAAAACAATGAAATTACGCAGATGATTTATAAACACCCAAGGTGTTCACAATTGATTTGGGGATTAAGACTAGTAATCAGTATGTTTACTTATGATCTTATTATAATCCCACTACAAAGTAAATCACGACACACCAGTCCTTAGCACAGTGCTTTGGTATATGCTTAATTATAAGCACATGAATAGCCTTGTCACCAATTCAGTCATACTCTGTAACTTGGTAACATCCTTCACATGCAAATTACCTCCCAGACTTACCACTTTCCGAAACAAAACAAACCCGTTTGGTTTCTAGATACATACTTGATAACAGTAATACTTCTAGAGTATCACTACTCATACATTCAGCACCAGCAAATCACTTTGACGGATTTTGTGTGGACCTTAAAAATTTGTGCTTTATATGAGTGCTGAAGCAGAGGCAACTTTGGGAGTCGCAGCGCTGTAGTCAAGGAGACCTCGCAGACTGAAAGTCACAGTTGTGCTGTCGGAGCTCTGATGCACTTCGCTCACATGGTTTGAGCCCGGGGTAAGGAATAACTGCTGTCATGCAGTACTTTTTGGACAACAATAAGAACAGAGGTGAAATAAATACTGACGCTAACTGTGCTTGAAGAATAACCTGCAGCAAGCAAGGCACTGTCCACACAAGTTGCAGGCTCAAAAACCTGTCGAAGTCTTGCATATTCAGACAGCTCCCTCTGAAACTAATGAAAAGTGCCACCATGGACAGAGATGGGACAAGTCCTGGTACTGGGCACACTGGAGGAGTCAGCAGCCCACAGTGTAAAAGGAAGAGAAATAATCCCTACAATAAAATGAGCTCACAGTGAGTTGGTTTTTTCCTCCTTAAAAAGAACAAAAGGCAACAGAACAATAACAACTGTTGACTTGATCCTCAAAGTCAACAACACTCATATTCCGACACAGACCGTTTTGAGGCACAGCAGGGACAGCACTGTAATACACCACGGTTTGTCTCCTGGTCTAAATCACAAGGATTCCACCTAAAATAGTGGCAGTTCACCTTCACAGTATTCAGTCTGTAAAAGGTAAGAGCATCACTTAAGATTGACTTTGCAATCTCAGCATGACTTGATACTATGTATCTATCTGCTGCACCACCAACGTCAATGAATTTCACCCCTAGAAACCCGCTCTGAGTTGCTTCCACCGCTGTCTGCAGCTGATTTTTCAGTTTTACACCAGAAATAATCTGGCTGGGCATGATCTGAAGCACGGCAAATCCAGGTGCAGACTTCACACTGGACTGCACCTGAACTCTGGATCTCGGCGCTGCCCCGGCAGTGGAACATCTCTGTGTTACTACAACAGGCTCCTTATTCCTCACCACTTCCCCTCTTTGTTGGGGCCGGTCTGCACTCGCTGCTGCAGCTCTAACCACAAAGGCCGTGAGCAACGCTTAGGAGACCTGACGAAGCTGGAGTGCAGCACATGGCTTTCCAATGACAGACCCTCAGTAAAATTACCCACGGCTCTCAGCAAAAAAATGAATTAAGAGAAGGCCATCTTATGTTTCCAGGCATATAGATAAATAAAAGGTGAAAAGGCTTTTAAATGCATTCTAAAACCAATATTCATAGGATGGATCAATATATTTCTCTAGGCTGGAAACAAATGAGTTCTCAAAGAAAGTTAAATTTAGGGAAGAAAATGTTTGGTTTTCTTACTATGGAAAACAGTGATGACAATTCCTTGGAGAGCATTTATATGAACAGCAATCCAAAGCTAGGGCTTCATCATGCTCTCCCTAAAATCTGTGGAGTAAGGACAGGTAAGGTTACTGCAGTCAGCCTCCTTCATGTGAATAAAAGTAGCGTTGCAATCATACAGCATTGTCCTTAATTTCCAAGGTTTCAGTGGTCAAACCAGCATATTGAAGTGATGCAATCACAAAGTAAAACAATAACAGCTTTGATCCTGCATCTTTTACGCAGTCAATTAACCTCCGTGATGTCTTGACAAAGAATCACCTGAATAAAGGCTACCGGATAACACCCTAAATTCCCAGATCCCAGTAGCTACAGCACACATCAATACTCCAGGCAGAAAGGCAGCCGTGCAGCAGTGGATTGCTTTGTGGTATTGTTTGATACTGCCCCCTTTTGCCAAACAGCAAGTCAACAGCCTAGACTTCGCACAGAAACTTTTCATGTCATGTATTTGTTTTTAGGAAAACATATTAATGCAGATGGTCTCATTTAACCCTAGCATGACTGCTCACATGGTTGTTAATCCTGACTGAAATAGAAATCCGTGTTCAAGCCATGTTTAATATCACAGAGCGAGACTGCTCTCCAGGAACATTTCCTCTAACAAGGACCCACCATGTCTCAGCCCAAGTCAAGCAGGACTTTTACAACTGACTACAAGGTGAGAAGCAAAGACTATAAAGTCTGGATGTATGTTCCCCCAAGTCAGCTGCCTGCCTGGAAAATAAAGGGCAATCATACTGGACGACCAAAGCCATTTTTTGGGGGGCACTTGTTTCATCTTACTGCAAAGCAACTAAAATCCCACGGCACCACTTGTATAGAGTCTCTATCAGGCTACACACATCTGGCTGAACCCATCCCCACGCCATCTTTTCTAGTCTATATGAACTGATCAGGGCCACCTTGTTAAAAGTCATTCCCCACAAAGACCCTCATCCCCTATATCTCTCTATTCAAGCCTTTTGTCTTCTAGGGTTGTGCTTTTTCACTCGCTGGAGTTTGCACATTTTCTCTTCCCTGGTTGCCCCAGCTCTTTGCAGGAAGGGAGGGAGGTCACAGAGGGCAGCCACTGCCAATTCCATCAGCCTAACAGGCTGGGGGGATGAACAAAGCAAATATCTATATTCTGAATGGCGGGATCTCTCTCCTCCCATGACTTCAGGATTAACATGTCCCTGACAGGAGAGGACAAAAACTTAATCTCTCCAAGCAAAGAAAGAAAGATAGAAAGAAAAAAAAAAAAAAAACCTGAGAAATTGCCTCCACTTCACTGAAAATGCAAGAGGCATAACATAAAATGCAGAGATACCCTACTATAGCCTGCCTAGTGCAGAGTCTACTTATCATCCAATCCAATCTGAACAGAAAAGTTTTTGACCAAAAGGGAGAAAAAAGGAAAAAAGATATGAATGATTCAAGTGTCTGTTTAAAAATGAAATCTCTATTAAAAAATCTCGTTAAATATCAGCAGGGTTTTTCTTTTTCCCATTGACACCTTCTCTGCAGTTTATGACCAGTTTTTTCCTTTGGGTGCTTACAAATCACACGTACAATCAAGAGAGCACTTTTCTGTACGAGTAGCTTGTTCCAGCTACTCTCACTCCTCCTCCTTGCCTTCACTCACCCGGGATCTCTACTGATCTCAAACAGCAGTAAGAATCAAAGCCCATTATAACTTTAGCTTAGTTGGTTTCTATTTTGTTCGCAGTGCAGTCGGCTTGGGGTCTCAGCCTACCACTGAACCCATCCAGAGGCAAAGAGGGCTAACCTCTCGCTGCTCAGACTATAATTTAGGAAAAGAAGTATTTTCTGTAATGAGAGGGAACACTTGCGTAAGAAAAAATGAAACTTTACTATGATCCCAAACCGATATATCCATACATAAATAGTTCAAGGGGGGAAAAAAAAATTAAAACCCAACCAAAAATAAAAACACAAAAAAAACCCTCCACAACCTGGCATGTACCATGTCTGGAGACCTTTTTTAAGGACAGGAAATTATCTAAGAGTCTAAACTGAACCGACAGAATACAGTGAACCTTTAGGACATAGATACTCCTCTGTAGTTATGCTCCACCGAAAAGCCCATGAACAGACAGGTTCAGTACCGACTTGGCAAGCACACCTTTTGTTTGTTTCCTCTGAGGCGTAACAGCGAGCGTGCTCCTGGGCAGCACCGGGGAGCAGATGGTAGTGCTGGAAAATACAGATCTCTAACTTTTGGTGTGGGTGTTGGAGCTGGATCGACAGAGGTTGTTTCTGGGAATCCTCCCCCCACCCCCTGCCCCATAAGTTTCTAACAATACACGGAGCTAAGGAGCTGCACAAGACTCTCTGCTTCCCTCTCCCTCTCCCCTTCGCTTTTGATCTCCATCAGGACGTGAGCTGAAATTTAATGGGCCACCCCTACCACAAAGACAAATTACCATCTGAAAAAAAAATCATTAATATCCCTCCGTCTGGGCTATCCGGCTGTCCACCACTGCACCCCCTTCCCTCACGCCACAGCCCCGCTCCGCGGGTTTAGGGAGAGCTGAGAATCTGGGAGAGAAAGAGGAAAGCAACCACTGCCACCTCCTACCTAACGTCCTCGCCAGCGCTGCCGGACTGCAAAAACACCGACAAGAAAAGCCCCTTNCAGCGTCCCCGCGGCGAGGCCGGAGTTGGGACCGAAGTCCTCCCCTGCGCTCCGCTGTCTCTTCCAGGCGGCTCCTATCAGCACGGCTTCAACTCTTTCCA
>VXBO01009823.1:116469-140839 GCA_013400135.1 Rhinoptilus africanus | reverse complement strand
GAGCGTCGCCGGTGCATGAGGGAGGGCCGCTCCCTGCGGGGGTCGGGGGACACCTCTGCTGCCTTCAAACACAGCTGTGCAGAGCAGCGAGAGGGACGGGGGGGAGTCAAACAGAGCAGGGAGGCAAGCTGCAGGGAGGAGGGACAAAACTCAGAGCGACGGGAAGGCTTTGGGCTACAGGGCAGAAGACGCAGGATAACAGGTGCTTGTGGGGATGAGGACCAGCAAGCGTAGAACAGAGCTCTGCGGGGGGAGAAGAGATCGGCCCTAGGCTTTTTGTGAGGCAGGTCGTCCAAAGACAGTACCCCGAACGGCAGCCAGCGTCGCATTTTGCAGCCTAACCAGAGTGGGCTGTGTTATTCTGTATTTGCACACAGAAAATCAGTCTGTTTATGACTGAACTGGCCATGCAGACCTGCCTGAACTCGAGCTGTTCTGGACACGCAGATAAGCTTTACTGGTAGATGTTTTGGGGGCAGATCTGGAGGGAAATCTTGACGCTGGCCTCATCATCTGGAGGCTAGGCAACAAAATTCACCCACGCTTGATCTCTGGACCACAATTGCACAGTAGTAGCAGTCTCATTAGAAAAGTAATTTTGCTGTAGATGGCCAGGCCATTTCACACAGACTGAGGGAAGGGGAAAGTGCATATGTCAGTGGCAAAAATTTAAAATTATGCTTAAATTTAGAGCTGGGCACATACGTTCAACCAGTCACTTCAGTAGCTGATTACAAGTTTTTATTTCCCCATAGCACTGCAAGGGTTGCCATGAGGAAAACAGTCAAAATATACGCAGCAAAATGTGCTTTACAACTTTATGCTGATGCAAGCAGCTGACCCAAGTGGACCCCAAACTGCCCTTCTAGATGATGCAGTGGTTTCTCAAAAGGGGAGAAAATGCATTTCTAAATATCAGCAATATATAATAAATAATCAGCAAATACTCAAAAGCAATGACATGCAGCAGTAGTGATAGTAAGCATAATTCCGAATACTGAGATCTAGATCTGAAGCCAAATGGCCATTAGCCATAAAATATTTAGGTATATGGCTTTTTTCTTGAATTTAAAATAGGTTGCTAAATAGTCACAGTTGTGGTTTCCGGGCTCAGTCTGGTGGCGACAGTAACATTTTAATTTATCCTAAAGAGAAGGCAAAGTTAAATCCATGACACGAACTAAGAGTCAGATGACCTGAAAGCAAGAGAATACAAATGAGCTCCCTGGAGAGAAGAGGCTGTGATGGAACAAATAGAATAATACAGAGGAATGGCTTGACACTATCACCGGAGCGACTGTATTTCACTTCTTTGTAAAGAAATGAAATGAGCTTAAATTGGGACAACTGCTTTATTTCCAGAGAACTACATCTGAAGCCTCTGCTGCCTACAGACAAGTGATACACAATTGTTCCTCCCCCTGAAGCCAGGTACTATTAATTGCCAATTTTCATATGTCACTTGACATGACAAAGTCAGCAGATGTCATCATACTTAATAGAGGCATGCCTGAGTATTTCCACTGACTCTCACAGAAGTAGAAAGTTCCCTGTTTGCAGACAAAGACTCATGAAACATAAAAGTTGCGTTAACTACATGATATACCAGGAGGGAGGGACTGTTAACCTGAGACACTCGTCATTGCCCAGTGACTATCCACACCACAGTAAGATATACAGCACCTAACAGTCACCTGTTTGTTGGCAAATAAAAGGAGCAGTGAAAAATTAGTTTTTAACAACACCATTAGAAGGTTTGATACTACATCAGAAATTGCTTTCCCCCCTCCTCTAACTCAAGCTCTGAGCCTAGAGGCTGCTTTTATTGGAAATTACTTCTGCCTGGAAGACTAGAAGTGTAAAACCTAGCACTGAACACCTTTATGGTGCTCCTAGATATATATTATCCGAGGGACTGAAAACTTCCTTGGCAAATACAAGTGGGATTTTTTTCCCTGGGGAGTATAGGTACCTTTACAATTAGACTTAAGCTTTAATTTAAGGACATGTTGTTTGGCACATCAGATGTCTCACTGAATGCTCTGTACAAGAACCAGATTTGAATGGAAAGGGAATTCAGGACCATTGACAGCTTATCTACTGACTTCATACCCAACCGTAGGCAATTCAGCTGAAAGATGAGCTTAACACTGCAAGTTCCCATTACAACCTTTGCATTATCTTGCCCTCTCCTAATTTTCCTTTAAACAGCTACATGAAAAGCTTTACAGGGACTCACTCACACGTCCAGCGAGCTATGCTCTACTGAAAAATCTGGGTCTAAATGTGAGCAGGTTTTGAAAGTATTAACATTGCTTCCTCTACCCACTTACGTGATGACCAATGCCTTGATAATGCAGCTTGCAGTGTCTGGCTTGGAAAATGCAATTCTGAGTGTGGTAGGAATATGAACATGCTGGTAAAACTGAATATCTCTTCATCAGATTTTAATTCTCCTGTAGTATTTGGAACTCAGGACCTGGAAAGCCATTCTGAGGACTTCATAGCACTGAGTTAATACAGTGTTCTTCCATACTTGTATGTTTTTAATGAACTTAATTAAACACCATACTGTACCCAGTCAGTGTGTGATACTCAGATGCTTATAATTCAAATCAAAACCAACCGACTTTCAAACCTCACTGCTTTTTGCTGTTTGAACTAAAAGGTCATGAGAAAAAGAATATTTTTTTAAATGAAACTTTTTTAGTCTTCTCAATCAAAATATGCTTTTAAAAGCATGTTTTCATCTTTAGGCAAAGGCCAATTAGTTTAAATTTCAACCCTCCATTTTGCAGATTTTCAGACAGGTATTGAAAATAAGGGCTTAAAAAATAAACTGTATTGTAGCTTCACCTATAATGGTTCTGACCAAGTCACAAAGTCTTTCCTCTCTTAGGGAACAGGCCCACCGGAACTGATGCAGACAGACCCATGATCTTTGTGAAAATGTGGTTTCAAATTCCTAGACTGGATAGGTACAATTTCACAGGTTGAGACATTTCTCAACAACAGACCTGAAACCCTAAACCCAACAGCTCTGCCTGCTACTTTAGGGGAATGTAGGTTAGATCTGCACATTGTAGCCACCTTCCCTCTTGAACTGCAAAGTATCCTTTGTGACTTGGCAATGCAATGGAAGGCCCCACGTTAGGGAAACCTTGTCAAGTATGAAGAGAGAGATTTCCCACAGAGAGCTCTCTCTGCCTTCTCCACTGCCTGATTCATTGATCCATTCCTCTCTCCCACACAAAAAGAAAGGTGGTGGAAGCAGTTCTGTGATGAAAGGGAATCTCGGGCCCAGGCTGAGCTGTCCGAAGAAGAGCTAGTAATACATGGAATATGAATATTCATTGTTATTTTATGATAGGTAAACCTAAACACCAGGACGAGGTTGGGTTGGATGCTGCTACAGTGTGTGGCCTGTTTTTGTTAAAAAAAGAGACAGCCACCATTTTTCTTGCAGTACCTCAGCAAAGAGATTGTGGGATACCGCAAATGTTGCATTAACAGAAAGCTAAGAATGCTGTCGCATTAGACTGTACACTGCACTGCTTCCTAACGGAGAATGTCTGCTTCCCTTCACCGGCACAGTCAGGGATGTCAATAAAGAAAAATGATTGCAGCAGAGCACTAAGAGAGGAGCTTTCTGCTTTGCATTTTCACCAACTAAAAAACCCTGTAGCAACTTCTCCAAAACATCACATCCTTCCTTCAGCTTGGCCATCGCATCATACAGTGGTGACATCTCAATACAAGGCACAAAAGCAAAGCGAGAGCTTCACAGTGACTTCTGAAGGCACATAGTGCAGCAGCACAGATCAGGGTGGATGGAGCGGGCCGGGTCAGCTCTTGAGTCAGGTATTGAGCCACAGGTATTGAGCAGCGCACAGTTATAATTCTTCTACTCAGATAATTCCAACCACTTCCTACATACGTATATAATTACATATTACTGGTTATCTATTTTCTATTTCTTTTCCACACAGAGATGTCCATCAGAAATATCTTTACTACATAAAAACATATTTAGATATGTGTAATCAAAATAAAATTACTATATATATTTCTAATTAGCATAATGTGTATGGCAAAGTGTATTCTATATTCAGTCTAGTCTAGTGGCCAAAAATATCCCATGAATTCTGGTCAACAATTATCAAGAATTCTATTCCTGCCAGATAAGCTGAAAATTTTCACTTGCTGACTAAGTCAATATGTTACCCTGCTGCTATGCCATATGGCCCTGGATGCTGAGACACAAAACAACCTCATCAAGTGACACCCAAACTGGAGGAGTGGTTGATACACTGGAGAGCAGGGTTTCCATTCAGAAGGACCTCAACAACTGGAGGAAGAGGCTAGCAGGAGCCTCGTGAAGTTCAACAAAGGCAAATGCAAAGTCATGCATCGGGATCAGAAGTACCTCATGTGCCAGGTCTGAGGGCTGAGTGAACAGCCCCGCAGCTGGAGTCTGGGGCCTGCAGAACAGCTACGGACAATCTGGAGAGACTGAGAGATAGGCTACTAAGACGGCTAGGGGACCAGAGCACCTGACATACAAGGAGAGGCTGGGGCAACTGGTTTGTTTAGCCTGGAGATGAGAAGGCCAAGAGGGGATATAATTGCAGTCTTCCACTACCTTCATCCATTGGAGAAGACAGACACAGGTTTTCTCAGAGATGCACAGCAAAAGAACGAAAAGCAACAGTCACAAGCTGCAACAATGGAAATACTGATTGGAAGTATGGAAAAAAATCATGCCAGTGGGACTAGCGCATCGCCAAGACAAGGGCTGAAAGGCACTGTTCAATTTCTACCCTTGGAGATTTTCAAAATTTGGCAAGGCTTGGAGCAACCTGATCTGATTTTGAAGCCAGCCCTGCTTTGAGCTGAATGGTGGACTACAGACCTCCAGATGTTCCTTCCAACCTAAATTTCTCTATGAATCTACAACATAAAATCCAGTTCTATAAGATACTAGGTATCACTTCCATCAGCTATAATGGTGCTTGAAGCTTTGTCAGGGGTCAACAGAATTGGCTGTTGGAGCAGTGACCTATCTGAATCTCAGCTATGATTTCATTCAGCAGGTGACCAGGTTAAGGGTGATCATACCAGGCTTGATTCTCCTCTCCCTTTCTTCAAAAATGTGAGATTCAACAGCTATAGGGAAGGAAAAAAGACAGAAAAAGTGAAACTGTTTTCCCCCAAACAATGAGTGGAACTGCTACATTTCGTGTAAATATTATCACTAGTCTATGGTACAACCATTTCTACAGTCAGCAGGCCAAACCTCAGTAATATTCCTTCCTCGTCAAAACACATAGGGTTACTCATACAAGTAAAGGCTTGCAGGCATGCAAATTAATTTGTAGTAAGATGGTTAAAGTTCTAAATCATGTATTAAATTGCTTCTATTGTACAAGTTTGACTTCATTTTCCAAGCTAGTCACATGCAACAGAGATGCAGTAATGTAGGTATTCCAGCTGCAGGAGTGATTAGCTGCCAGTGCCTTCTAAAACTAGATTTGTAAGTCAGATCATTGGAAAGATCAGTGGCTTGTGTCCTGGATGTCATGAGAGCAGAGAGCTGGAATATTGGCAGAAGATTAAGTTTATTTTTGTATATGTGCTTGAAATATTTAGACAGAGTAGGATAGAAATCAACTTGTAGGGTTATAATCCCTGATCCAGCAAAGCAAAAAAGTCATGAGCAAGCCCATCTCAGGTGTTCAAGGAACATAAATATCGATTAATCCTTGAACAGTGGCCCAAAGTCCCATTAAAGTTCAAGGAACGACAGTGATATTCAAGCACTTGCTTAAAGGTAGGCATACGCTTAAATGCACTGATGACCTGGGGCATTTTTACTTGTATACCCCTGTGTAACAAACAGGGAGCTACCACCAAGTTTGTTACTATTGCAAGAATTTCTGCATCTCCTTGTTTCTACATAGAAGCATACTGCTGGCAGTTTTGATTTTGCCACAGAAGAAAATGAGCATTCCAATATGAATTGTCTGTCTGGGTTTGATTAAATCGCAGAAGTAAGCCACCAGTTTCTGTAGGGTCAGTCTGGGCTATAAACATTTATTTCCATGAATAAATTTATTTGGACCTGTAAGAGGCTTGGTTTGAAATGTAACAACCACTGAACAATCTGATTGGGACCAATATATAAGCAGCCAGACTGAGAAACCAGTCAGTACCTTTCTCTCCCTCAGGAGCTTTATCCTTTACTGTTTGCAGGTTTACCTGTTAATGCTCACCATGGTTATAAGCTCTGATTCAAGAGCTCTCATTAATCACCACCTAAGAACATCGCATCAGGTAAGCAAACATATCAGATGCGGAGCTGAAGCAGCAGTACTCACTTCAAACTGTCATTTGGTCCTGACATAACAAAGGAAAAGATTATTCAGCCTAACTACCAACTATTTTTCACTGCACAATTCAAAACAGCTTTGGAGATTGGTGCCACATTGCTACAAAAGATGGCACTGAGGGTTCATGAAGTTCAGTGATGGGCACTGAAACACATATCCTCTGCCTCACTGCATGTCTCGCATTATACCTGGATGGAGTTACTCAGAGGTGTTCAGTTGATGAGCCTGAATGACAATGTTAGAACTTTGATTCATCTTCCAAAGTTTGGGAGTGTTTGAAAGCTGGGTCTGAATGATCACATCCTTTGATAGAGGTGGCTGTGAAGAGCATCTGAAGGTCTTCCTTTTATGAAAGTTCAGGTTCACTTTAATCCAGATTTTCATCTGTAATCCAGTCCTACTTCTTCCTCTGGATAGCAGGGGGAAACCAGGCAAGATCTTTGCACAGGCATTCAAGCAACTAGCAGCTCAGTTTCCAGGCAGTCAGTGTTGCTGATTCAGCAAATGCAGCAGTTCTCAAACTATAATCTACTAAAACTGCTGCTGTCACAATGGTAAACCATCTGTCACTCTCAGAGCTGTGGTGCCTTGCTGCTGCTTGGAGCGCAGGTCAAGAGTCATTTAAGATTTCCAAATGTTTTTTCTTTTTCTTGGGGTTTTGGGGCTTTTTGTTTGTTGGTTGGTTGGTTGGTTTTTTTTTTTAATCAGTTAGACTCTAAAATAAGCATACTACTTTGATGTCTTTCTGTGTCAGGTATCCCTGATGAAAATCCAGCTATGAGCAAACTTTCAGCCAATGCTAAAAATGAGAGGGCAACAAAAAAAGTGAAAGGAGAGAACCAACATGCAGAGGGACCTGGAGAGAAAATTGAATGTCTGCACACAACAGAAAAAGAGTCCACAAGTGTAAGGTCCCAACACTTCTATCAAGAGAATGCTGAATGACAGGGTGCAGCAAAGCAGATGCACACCTCCTGTTGAAGGAAGCTCAGTTTCCCATTGTTTCCTATAGTCACTCTAATCTTATTCAACTATTTTTATGGCGGCTCCAGTGCATGTTGGAAAAATAATGAGAAAAGGACTGGGACACTGGAAGGAAAAACAGAATCCATGAAAGATCCGAGGCTGTATGGCTGACACTGTGGCAATACAGTATTTGAAAATCACCAGATTCATGTATTACTAGTTATACTTGCTGTGTGGTTTCAGCAAGAGATAGTATTCTTCACACACCAGTGTTCAAACTGTTAAGCATTGGATCATGCAGCAGCTGCTGGTTTGCCCTTTAGTGATAGGTAAAGGGATTCCAATAGCTCCTGAAATGCTTGTGGGTTTTGCTAGGTAAAAAGGAGTTGAAAATATATAAAGAAATATGTTTAAAATTTATTACCTTTTACACAGATGTGTGCTTTATGGGAAAGACATGATACAACTAATGCAACCTTCTCTTTAAGGGTCACCCAGGAACTCCTTAGGGTCACAAATGGTAGTCTATGTACCTTAAAGAACCACATTTTGCTGCTCAAACTGGGAATGACAGCAGGCCAGCTGGTATGAATGGCAGCTTTCTTTGCATGTTCACATACTATAACTTTTGTATGTATGTTATGTTGTCTAAACTCATATATAAGTTGCCACAAGATTCCATGCTCTGCTTATTGTTTGCTCTGCTGATACACTAGCGTATCCAGAGGTGATTTTTCACATGTCATCAGAAATATTATAACACTGGACTGGTTTTGAAAGTACGAATGACTACCTAAGTAATGGAGGATTCCTGTCTCCTATGCATGCAAGAATAGAAAGGGAGGGCAAGGGAGAGGGAGAACAAAAGGCTATGTACCAGATAAAAAAGCAGGAAACCTGAATTCATTTGTGGAAGCAATAACATTTTTGTCAGTTATTCCTCTTTCCTAGAGGATGAAACCTCACTGATTGAAAGATGCTCAGGTCAGATACGCTTTCATTTGTCAGCAGCTAAATTACTGTAGCCCTTTTAAAATCTAAAATCACATGCCCTTCATACACACTGTTGTTTTTCATGGCAGCACTCAGCCTAGAGTATAAGAATTGTCATATGTTATCAACTTGGCAATCTGTTCAGATCACTATCCTCTCTAATAGTAGCTTAAGAGGGCCGTGCCATAATCTGATATGTATACTTTTTTCTCCACTTTAAAATCTCAAATTAATCTCTTGAGAGACTCAATTCTTCCCTGGAGCACACGCTTTAAAATCTCTCTGAAATCTGACATAAATTATGCCAAATCTGGGCAATCTTGCCATAATATAACTGACCAAACCCACTTCAATTTCTTTAAGCTCTTGGCCTCGGTGTCTTCCTGCGACAATACGTTCCACGTCTGAAGTACACACTCAGTAAAAATGCTTGTTTTTACCAGATGCTTCCTTTTATGGAATTCTCTGATATATAATTTCGTTTCTCATCCCACTGCCAGGGCCCTGAGTGCACTTTTAGGCCTGAGTGCCCTGACCAGCCCACAGCCCAGGACCCCCCGCCAGCCTGGCCCAGGGCCCTCAGTTCCTGCCCCAGCCATGCTGGTCTCCAGCTCCCCACAGCTCTAGCCATGGGTCCCACTGAGCTCGCTCCCTGTCCCCAGGGAGGTACCCGATGCCTGGAGCTGGAGCTGCCCCGCTGCCCCCCCCCGGCCCTGCTCCCTGGCAGAAAGGCCATGTCCTGCCACCCCCCACCAGCCCCCGCTGCCCCCAGGTCCCAGGGACCCGCTGGCTCTTATGGCTCCCTGGCACCCGTTCCTTGTGAAGCAGCACCACAAAGTTTGCTTTTTCTTGCCTTCCACAAATCTTTTTTATGGAATCCACACAGAAACCTCCTATGAATAACCACCGCCTCCCCCTTCGCCAGCTGGCAGCCCCCTCAGCGCTGACTGTTACCCGAAGCGGGACATTTCCAATAGTCACTCTGCCAAGCGGGAACGATCCCCTCACGACCTCCGGACTCCAGAGGATGTGTTCAGTGCTGTCCTTCCAGCAGTGCTCCAACATCTCTCTGTCCCTTCATGACTGACAAAGCTGCCTCTGGGTCTGCTGAGCCGTGACAGGGGCACGGCACCCACTCAGAGAGCTCCTGTCACACTCAGGAGGGACAGCCTCAAGTTCCCCTCCAAAGGCCAAGAAACCCTTTCATAGGTCCTCTAAATCAATTATAAATGTAAATGTGGAGCTCTCAACACCATGATCTCCCCATCATCCCAAAGATGACCGAAGCCTGTGCCTCCGTGCCTTACCTCTTCCCGGGGGACAGCCGCTGAAGCACTCCCGACACGGCAGCAGGGCCCCGCTCCACCGGCCCTGCTGGTGGCCATCCTCCCTTCACCACTGCCCAGCACCATGAGGGTAAGTCCTGAGGGAAAGGCAATGCCGGGCAGGCTGAGGGAAGCTCACACAGCTCACGGTTTTCAGTGGAAAAGACATGATTACACGGGCAGCCCCCCAGGTTGGTCCCACCTCAGAGCAGGCGCCCCACGGCCTCCCCCCTCGGGCAGCTCCTCAGCAGGGCCGGGTGGCTCCACCAGCTCAGGTATACCCTTGTGCAGGGCATCTCCACCAAATTTTGATCATCCTTTTTGTCAGCCAGCAGAGGTAACTGTATCACTGCATTCTTCCCTTCAAAATTTAGCCACGTTTTGTCTGAAATGGCCAGAGCTATCACCCAGGTAAACGTGAGCGGGGCCAGGCCCCACATGCGTCATCCTTCAAGTAGAAAAGATACATGGCTTTTGGTCTCCAAGGCCTAGGTTTGGTCTCAAATGTCAGCACAGCACGTCTTCACCAAAGGTTTTCATGATGCAGAAATGTAAAAATAGATTTATTTTACTCAGGGAACAGACCCACAGAGAGGAGATGGTCTTCACAAGAAGTGAATCCAGCTCTTCTCAGCCGTGCACTGAAGCCATAGTTACAAGCTCATCCTTTCTCTTTGGTGGCAGTTATCTAACTAAGTGTGTTTTCTCTAGTCTAATCCAGTACATTGTGCTCTTTGCCGAGGTTGTCGGTTCATTGTAACTGCTCCAGAGTAAGGTTTTGTTCTGTTTTTAAATAACAGTGAAACAAATTCATCTGTGAGCTATGGATTAATAGCTGGCATGGATTTGGGCCAAAGTGCTTGAATACATTCATGAAATTTCACTTTATCCTTGGTGTCTTTTCTTCAAGAATATTTTAAATTTACAATTCTTTCTTTTATCTTTGTTTGTTTCACTTCCTTGTAAATACACATGATACATCCTGATTGTGTTTGCATGTTGATTGTCTTTCTCAGAAAAATAGGTAAATAATTAATTGGTGAATAAGAGACACACTGGTGTTGGAATTATGCCAGATCTATCCTTGGCTCTTCTCTGTTTCTTTATCATCTTTAAGGGAAAAAGAAATGCAACAGAGGAACAAGAACATGTAAAGCATCTGATAAATTCTTCCTTGTAACAAAGACTGTTCAGGAAAACTTCCTTTCTAAGTGCATCTTTGGTTTCTTTAATACAGTATTGTTTTCAGGTGCATTAGGGTCGTTTTGAAAGGAGAATGACAAAACAATGTTGTTTGTATGATAATTAAATGTACCTGTCTATGAGTGCCAGTCAAGATCAAGTTCAAAAATCTCAGCAGCAGAAGCACAAATTCCTACCACCTAAACCAAAGGAGGAACTCCTTTACCTAGCGATGAGTAACAGGCTATTACAGTCTCTGCAGCCAGCCATAAAAGGGAAACATTCACTACACTGCAATTATGCCATGCATCATAACCTCTACAGTTATGTGCAGAGTAAATGTAGATTGATCATTATTAACTTCTAATTTTTCTGAAAAATCAGCCTAAGTAGCTCACATAATAGAAAATAAACTCATTACAAGATGATGACATCTGAAACTTGGAAGTCTAGGTTTCTTTTATTTCCTTAACAAAGTCTCTCTTCTATTATTTCTTCTATTGTCTCATTGAGGATCCTTGGTTAGAGCTGCTTGGAAAATGGGCAGTTAATATATTCAGATAGAACAGTCTGAAATGGCAGTGAAAAAGAAAAATATTTTGCTTCCTAAACATACCTGTGCTGCCTCCTGGGAACTGTAGTCCAAGTGTTGCAAAATGATATTCTTCATTGTAGGTTGGGTTCCCTGTCAAATAAGTAGATCAACATGCCCTCCGCTTTCACTTTGTACAGGGAAATGGTGAATCGCAGCAGACGCATGGCCACAACACACCAAGGGTGATAACACAGCCTAAAAAGAAGAGTAGAAGACAATCAAAGTAAGTATATGAAAGACTTCAATAAAGTTACAAAATTGTAATAGCTAGGGTTATGATCACTGCTTCAGCTGCAATTGTCTGCAGAAAACAAGTACCATTGACCAGAAATGTTTTTAATTAAAATAGTTCTGTCAAAAGCTCAGCTCTCCAGCAAAAGCAGACTAGTACTGTACTTTTCAGATTTGCTGTTGATAAATTGAGCAGACATTGCTTCTGCCTCCTTCTTTCTCAGCCACCTGTGGATCAGATTAAATGTCAGGGGCTGCTCCCTCTAATTCTCATACATGAATTGCAGTGCTGAGATGCATCTATGATCATGATCATGCCTTCTAGCAGAGATTGCTTCCCCAAGAGCTTAATGGAAAAAACCCTCTTAGAGAGAAAGGAAACAATTTTTTCTCAGAAAAAGTCCAGAGGAGAAAACAATCTTCTCGAGATTCTGGCACAGTAGGTTAAGTATCATTTAGCAAGCACACAGAAAAAGGCATTCCTGCCATAGAAATCCATGCTTAAATAGGCACTCTGAAGGGAGCTGGGTTTTGTGGGAGGCTGTCACTTCTGGAGAATACAGAGGAACCCAGTATATTGTGTTGAGTGCCCACGAAACTGTCATAAAACTGAAAATTAAGCAATGATAATGAATCAAATCTGCTGTAAACAGCGATGTGATAGGAGAAAGGTAATCCAGTAATCAGAATGCTAGCCTGTAGGTTTGCAGCCTTCAGTATCCTAATATGCCACAGACTTCCTGTATCGGTCTCTTAAAACTAGATCTTCTAGGGGATATAACATCTACTGATGCTGGTTTTATTAATAACAGAAACACTTTCTAATAGTTCTGTGTCCAAAATTAGAAATGCATAATAGTCTTTTCATAAATTTAGATTAGTGTAATGCTTCAAGATTGCATCAATGCTTCAAGCTTCCTGCATCACTGTTATATTAAATCTGATGGCATGAGTGAATCAAAAAAGTGCTCACGACCAGTCCTAAAAAGTTAACTAGGGTTCAGGATTTTGAATGCAGGGATCTCAATCTATTTAATGTCATAGCAACAAAGCCTATGATCTCGTCCAACTAAGCAAAACCCTTACTAAAAAACACTAAAAAGAGAGAAATACAGAAGAAATAAATGGGAAAGAAAAAACTTAGAAGAAGGAACAACAACAGGAACTCTGTGCTTGTTCAGGTTTTAGCCAAAGCTGGAGAGAGTACTGAGTCATCCAGGTCTTCCTCTACAGCCTGGTCTGCTCTGACTTAGATACTCAGTAGTGCACTGCTGTATTTCAGCACCAGTGAAGGTAATGTAGGAAGCATCAGCAGAAGGTAATGTAGGAAGCGGCTATTAAAAAATGCCTCACTCCCTTTAGCATATTTCCTTTCACAACCATCTTGATTCCTCTTCAGTCTTTCTTTTTTTTTTTTAATGGCCCTTTTGAAGAGTTGAACAGCTGATCTCTCTATTATTTTAACAGTAAACAGATGTGAGGTTAATCTAGCACATTCTTTTCTAGTTTTGTTTCCTTCTTCCTTATCACAAATGATTTTAGTAGTACAATTAGGCTTTTTTGTTTGGATTAATCCAGGCTGTTTTGCTGCTTTTTATAAACAAACTGTTGTTACCTTGGGCAACTTAGCATATTGGCCACAAGGAATAGTAACAATCATCCTTTTCATCTATGTATAGCAGCCAACATAATAGAGCCATGCTCCATGATGGTGTCTCTGCAGAGCTATCACAATGTAAATAATTAATAATAACAGTTGTTTAACACTTGAATGGGATTCTGCTGTTTGTAAACAAAGAACATTTATTTTCTCTGCATTGCTTATTACACAAACCATAAAATTACTCCAAAGGAAGGAAGCTGTTTTACTCAGGCACTTGGTGAAGTGTATGAGAAAACTCAGAACTCAGCAACACATCAAAACAGAAAGGTCAAATGGATTTTTAAATTATTTTAAATATATTACCAGCAAAGTGGGCAAATAAATCTCATATTTACGTTAACAAATTTATCTGCCAAAATGCAATTATAAATCAAATAGGCCTGTGGTAGTATTGTCCCCATGACAAGAGAAAAATGATAAACAGCTTTAAAAAGAAGGAAACTGAAAAGGACATTTCACTACAGTATGTAAATACAATTACAATAGCAAAACTGTATCAGAAGTCAGCTGTGCTTTTTACACACAACATGCTTTAAGCAAAATTCACTTTGCAGACAAATTCACTTATTTTGTGAATATATGTGATCTTGCTTGCATGTATTGTGGTATTTAAGTATTAACATAGCATATAACAAACAGTTTTGGTTAAAGTTGTGGTTTTTGTAATTACAGCAGATTTGAGAGTCATGATTTTCCTTTGCATAAGTCATATCATCCCCCATCTGGTACAGACAGCTGAGTGTTTTGATTTATGTAAACCCAATAGATCCATGTTCCTTATGAAGAAATTATGTCTTATGCCAATTAGAGAAAAGGTCCTTGCCCTCAAACTCTTCCTGTAAGTAGACAATATTAAAACAAGTCCATGCCCACTTAAAAATTTGTCATTTATGAAAACCAATCGGATATTAATGTGACAGGGAAAAGTATAACCCAAGAGATTTGTGTTAAGGAAGAATCCATAAATCACACACAGTTGAACATTTCCATTTCTGTCTTTTCTGACCATCTCAAGACTGAATCAAGAAGAAATGGAAAATACATATTATTATAATGACATTGGAATACACTAGCATGAAGGGCTTCTAACACTATGGTGCTAGATGCTCTCTGATGAAAACGGGATTCCCCTTCCTTGTCCTGTTAAGGAGTATTTTGACAGTGCTGGGAACAGTGTGTTCACCTGAAGGCTGTCCTGGTTCTGGCAAGGATAACATTAATTTTCACAAGGAGCTGGGACAAGACACTAAACCACAGCAAAGACTTGGACCAGGCCCCAGGAATTTGGCAACAAGAGGTTAAAAATTTGGAATCTAGTTCTTTTTTCCACTATAGTCATAGGATCCCATTTCTAAATGATGCTTAGGACCTTGCACTTTCTGTCTTTCCATAGTAACATCTCAGATTGTGCCCTGTCATTGCTGCCCATGATAGCTGCCCAGATGTACTGCCTTCATAAACTCAGAGAGCTATGGCGCACTCCAAGTCTGCGGCATTTTTCACTGTCAGTCTGTATTTCTGAGGTCGCATTTGCTGCATTGGTTTGCACTTTTAGTGCTACCATTTGCCGCTTGTCATTGACAAGCGCCTTCAGCAGGTGTTCAGTTTTTCTGCTGTATAACTGACAGAAGAGGAAAAAGCGGCTGTTTCGGCTATGTTCCTTCTGTGGGCCACGTGGGGAAATGAGCTTGAGATGATCCCGTCAGCCTCAGCTAAACCTCATTCTATTGCTTTTTACTAGTTCAGCTGGACAATACCTTATTAGTCTCTCAGTGCTGTCCTCCTCTTATATTTTACAGACTTCACTGTCTGCACAGATCTAGTTTCAGTAGCTATTTTATTATCATGCTATCCTTCCTCTTATTTTTTTATATATATTGCTTTTTTCTGGGTTGCTGCCAAGACGCAACTTATTTGAAAAATAAACCAAACCCAGATCCTGTCTTATGTCACCCTAATAACCTCAACTCCACCGTTTTGTCTCTAGGGTCTACAGCTCATGACATCAAGTCACTTCATAAAACGAAAGTGGATTTGATGGCTCATGGATTTTGCTCCAAACCCCCTGAAATTAACTAACTTCCCACTGTCTGCAATTGTCTTCAGATCCATCCTTTGAGCTATCCTGGAGGCACTCGGTAGGATCTTACAGTTCCTGTGAAAAGAAAAATGCATTAAGTCTTGTAGCAGATTTCACCAGCAGTTCTCAAAGCACTTCACTAGCAAGGAAAAGTATCATTATCTCCATTTTATAGGTCCTTAACACATTTTTGCATAGGCTTGACAGAGTGTTTTTGAACACATTCTTGCCTTGTCACTGCTCGTTTCCTCCAAAACTGTTCTCGTAGATAAACAGGCATCCTTTAATATTTAACCATATTTTTTTCCCACAATCCCCTTCCTCTTTCAGTGCGCAGGATAGATGGTGCTCAGGACATGCGTAGCTCTTCCTATTTTGATTTAACTTCTATGATACGTGTACATCCCTTGCCTCCTTTACTGTATATTACTCAAACTTTCCTTTGATGTGAGTTATATTCTTTATCACAGCGTCTTCTGTATGTTGTTTATCATTAAAGAGCCTGAGTGCTTCATGCCTGTTGATAAGTTTGTCTTTCCAATACATAGTAGGACAAAAGAGGATGCCCTTCCACTTCATAGATAGGGAATATAAGGTTGAGCTTCCTATTCTGAGTGTACGGTCTAACTGTCTAAGATCTCCTATTTCAGAATAGTCAGCTGTACAGTGTGTTAAGTACTCACTGCGCTGCTTCTATTGAACTCAGTTTCTCTTTTGAGTGCTCAGCATTTTGGCAAATTTGATCAGATACCAAGTTGGATACTTGGAAATGGAGATATGAACATTTAGAGATAACGTGGGAAATTTTCATTTAAGCAGTTTGCCCAGTGTTATAGAGGTTACATTGTATTAATGATAAGACCATCTTTTTCCTTATGTTTATCTCCTGCCTTTAATTATACATCTCCCAACTCTTGCAACAAACAGGTTAGGCAATCTGTGGGAAAAAAAAATAATTATGTAGTTAAAAACCTCCATCTCACAACCCATATTCAAGGAGGCTAGTACAGTTTTTAAGGTATTCTTAACCTAGCATCTCCTAACTCTTCAGAGGCTTTGTTCCCTCTGAAAAGAATTTGTGTGTGCGTGATTTCCTAGTTTGTTTTAAAACCCAATCCAGACAAAAAAGATTTCCATTTTGCAGGTTACATTATATTTTGACATCAGTAAAATTCAGCATTCCCATCCTGATAGTTGAGACACCAGAGTTAACTCATAGAAATAGCAAATTGTCATCTGTAGATCAGAGTGTGTGGAGGCACATACTCACTGAGAGCAGATATCTGGGAATCTAGTGGCTGTGGGGGAGAGCGCGCCTACAGCTTTTCCATCCCTCTAGCTCCTGTCTTGTTACCTTAAGCTTCATCCACCAGTTTTGAAATTTCAATTGAGTTTTCCTCATTCGACCCACCATTCAGTCCTAGACTCTGCCCCCAATATCCTCACTCAATCACAGACTCCTCATCCACCCATGAGTTTTGGCCACCATCCCTCGCTGTATCTCTACAGAGTCTCTCTTAGATCTGCCCTTCACACTTGTTCCTGGTAGAGTTTCCTTGCTCAGCCTGCTCTCCAGTTCTCATCTGATCCTGGGGGTACTTCTCAGCTTACATGCTCCCAAAAGGCCAAAAATGAAATCAAAGCAAAGGTGCTACTGTCCGAAATCCAAACCATTACCTGCACGTGCAGAGATCCTGGCTTTGGTTGCATCTGACGGGAGTCTCAGGCTGGCTTTTCTGCTCAGCATTTTCCCAAAGGCACAGCAAGGGGAGGAGAGCTGCCCTCTGGAGCTACTGTTCAGTCTTCTGGATCACAGGGAACTGTCTTGTCTGGCTGTTCCAGGGCAATATTGCAATTCCAGAGACTTAGGATGAATCGCAGGAGGAGAGAAATATTTTTCATCTTCATCAAATATCTGTCTGATAAGGTTTTTTTTAGGAGGCAGGCATGAGAATATCCTTGATAATGAAGATCTAGACAGGTATTCACCTGGCTGTCAGTTCTCTCCCAGTGTTGTTATAACGCTGCAAGGATTTCATTATTGTGTTATGGTACCTAGAGCCATGCAGAGGTATTGCTTAGTATCTTAAAATTTTGAATCTATTCTTAAGGGAAGATCTGGGAGAACAACCGAAACTTACTATGATGGTGGAACACAGACCTTACCAGAGGGTTTCACAGTGGAACCTGTTTGCAGATCTCACTGTTTCACAAGCAGCAGTTGAGCAACCACCTGTCGCCAGGCTTATGCATATTTCAAGAGGAGAAAATGAGAAAAATAATACTTTATAGAGTTATTAACAGTTGCCAGACCCTCATGATAGGGCCTTGAAACAGAATTTAGGTTTCCTAACTTATGGTTTTGGCCCGCAAAACAATCTCGTGCTTGTAAGATCCACCTTAACTGATCTGTTCGCTGCTGAAGTGGAAGCAAGAGACAAGACTTCATATTGCTGTCACACTGAGCTCCTTCCATTCCCATTGACTTCTGCAGGACTCAACTCCACACTCAAGGTGAGATCCAGACGCAGACCAGCCTCCTCCTTGTATAGGAAACCTCGATGCATACAGCAGTTGGGAACCATGGTGCTCCCTAAAGAAGTGCTGGCCTGCCTGACCAGAGGAGCTGGGACACAGGGCGT
The DNA here is from genome assembly GCA_013400135.1 of Rhinoptilus africanus. Classification (NCBI taxonomy): domain Eukaryota; kingdom Metazoa; phylum Chordata; class Aves; order Charadriiformes; family Glareolidae; genus Rhinoptilus; species Rhinoptilus africanus. The sequence continues at coordinate 122,773 of VXBO01009823.1, read as the reverse complement.
GCCACACAGCACATCAAAAGATCAATGCAGTTGCAGCCTCAGTCATGGGAATATTGAGGTTGTACTATGTGGACCACCAGCTTAAAAAACAGGAGCAAATCAGCTTCCCATACATACCATTTCATGGATTGTTCAATGTTGTTTTTTTCTAACTCCTCTCTATTTATGTTTTAGTAGTGTCCGCTACTGCTCTCCTCTGCCTCTCTTCCCTTGGCACTCTACCTTTTACCCTTTCTGATTTCTTCCTTTTATCTTCACTGTTTTTTCTTTCTGCCTCCTTTGTTTCCCCGTTGTTTCTCAGCTGTTTTTCCTCCTCCCTTTACTGAGTTTTCTCCCTGACAGCTGAGGATTGAGCCAAAGCCTGCTGAAGTCAATCCATTACCTTCAAAGAGTTTAGGATCAAGGCCTTATTCCTGCTTGCTTCCTTGCTTCTTCTACAATCTCTTTTCCCATGCGGTGTTCTCTGTGGTGTTTCCCTCCTAAAAGATGGGCTACTGCAATATGCTGGGAAGGAAGGAGGTTCAGAGAGAGAAAATCCTAAGGTCCTAGTAAATTCTTTACTGAAATGCTAAATTGCTACTCTGAGTGCACAATTGCAGAAAGCCAAGGGATTTGGTCATAAGGTTGGGGTTTTTTATGCTAACTTCATCACAGCACAGCTTTTTACATATGGCTGTGAGAAGTGGTCTGTGCCGTGTATGTGTTTGCACGTGTGTGTGTGTATACACATGTGTAAAAGAAGCAGATATAAGATTATCTATCTGTATAGGGAGAGGAAAAAGTCCTGAATATGTATATATTGGATCCATTGGATATATTCTCATAGGATAGATATACAAAAAATATTTCAGTAGAACATTGTCTGCAGCAAATGTATGCTGAGGGTTGAATGCTAATACATTTTGGGATATAATACAGAGACAGATGCTCAGCTAGTGTGGATGGATACAGCTCCATTGAAGACTCAGGCCGGTAATGCAAACACTGTTTTACACTGAACTTTGGTTGTATATTTCTAGTCCTATCTTCATATTCAGTCCTTGTGTGGATGAATATTTTGTGTACCCAGACCAGAGGCCTAACAACTCTACTCGCAGGAGAAACCGTCTACTTCCCTGTTGTCAGCTGTTAGTGTGAGGCTACCCCTGAGCAACACCGCAGAATCAATCTCAATACGTGAACTTGCGCATTAAAGTCGAACATTTTGCCAGCAGAATAGAGACCTATATTGTTCTAAAATAACCAGTTAGGCTCCTGTTACTAGGGTATGTAGGCACCATCACAATCCAACGGGTGTTAGCTAAACTCCACTTACGCACGTATTTCTGATTTACAGGTGGAGACATCAGCCCCCGCTAGGTCACGTGACAAGTAAATCCTCATGCAGGAAACCTGTGGTTGGGCTGTGCGTTGAATTCAGATTCAGATCCCAGCCCTCTTCACAAGCTCCTTGTTCAACCCTTTTCTGATGATGCAGTAAAGGTAACACAGCCTGCAAATATTTTATAAAGCTTCTGCAAATCACTGGAAAACTGTCTTGACTGCAGTACTTTGGTAACATGCAGTAGCGCTGCAGCCGGTGCACAACAGCTAGACTCCAGTGGTTGTTTTAATCTTGTTTAAACTGTTCTCTCAGCAGGTAACTGAGAGACATAAATTATCTACTACCTGCCAGCAAGGTGCCTGTACTGTAGAAGGTTTTTATGTTACTCAGGAACACATTATATCCACCTTTAGAGATTCAGTGAAAGAAACGACAGTGTTCTTAACAGTAGGGCCCCTTAAATGTAAAGGGGCATGCAGACCTCAGACTCAAAGAAAGCAATAAAAACTGTAATGGAAAATTTCTAGGAAGACATATTTGGAAAATATCTATGCTCAATTTTTAACTGACTCCTGCAGTACCTACTGTTTTTCTCCTCTCATATATAAAGAGCATCTGTCTACCTGTGGTCCAAAAGTACTTTTATTCTAGAATGAAGGAAACAACAACAATAAAGTACAAAAGTAAAATTCCCATGAAAGCACACAGCATGCGTGTATTTTTTCTTTGTGCCATGCAAGGTCTGTACAAAAAGTTCACAGTCCTTCTAGGCCTCAGAAATGTAAAGGGGTATGATGCAGAAAATGGAGGCGCTGAGTTATGTGATTGCATACAGCATCCTTGCAGAGCATTGAGATAAAAGCATTCGGGCTAAACTCCATCCCGACTTGCCTCCATGCCATTCCCATTGACTGCAGTGAGTGAACCAGGTGAAAAGCGCAGATATGTCCCAGCTGAATAGCAGAGAGCAGTCCCTTGAGACTCCTGATGTATTTCCATCATTAACAAAATAGTGTTAAAAAGAGTTCACGCAAAAGTATGAAAACAGAACATTTGACCTAAGAAACAATCCTTTATGTAACAGCTGCACCTTTGTATCCCTTATTTTGTTGTGCTCACGATCTTCCATGGAACTTGTTAGCTAATGTGTATGGATATGCCGCATCTGCAGCCCCGCTATCAGGTGCTGAGGAGGCAGCAGGAGTGGAAAGCCACCTTCAGGCTCTCCTCTCTGACAGATGTCAGATGGAGAAAAGCAATGTACAGCTGTGGCTCTTCTCTGAGGCCACTCCCTTGTGAAGTCCTACAGGGGCTGGTCCTGTCTCTTTTCCTTTTCATCATGTGCTGAAGAGCTGTAGGAAAGGTCACGAAGAGCCGAGGGCTACGATACCATCAATCTGTTGATGGCAACCAGCTCATATGTCTCTTTTCAGCTGATGCAATCAGTGCCATGACACAGATGTCACAAAACTTATAGGAGACAGCCGCAGATCAAACCAGTTGGCTGAAGATGAACTAAAGACGGAAGAGATGTTGCTGGAAGGAAGGAGGAAAACTTGATGTACTTAAGGCAGTGAGCAAATCCTGCTTTCATTTTGGGCAAATGCTATGCAGTTTTGGGTCCCAGTGTAGACCACGTTGCCCCTGGATTCAGTATGGCTTGCAAAGGGCTCGTATCTTTTTCTGTCTGCTCTGCTGTTATTTTTCGTGGCAAAGGTGACTCATTTTACCTTTTGTCAGAGGCCACCAGAGACTTGTTCAGGCTAAAAAGAGAACAAAGAATAAAGCTTGTCAAATAAAGCAGCAACATACAGGAGATGTGGAAGGTGTAATTCCTTACAGACATACTTACTGTCAGTCCAGTTTTGTATTTTATTCTTGGTAAAAGAGGTGTTTGAATATAGATAGACAAGGAAGGATTAGCAGATCCAGTGCAGACTTTGGGAATGAACATGATCTGAAACTGTCTGGCTTTATAGCCTTGGGCAAATCATATAATCTCTCTGCTACTGTTTTCTGATCTATAATCCAAGGGCAGTAATTCTTTCTTGCTTCTCAGTGGTGAATTAATTAATGCTTTCGCAGTGGTTTGCGGTGCCATATACAAATATCACATTTACAGAAAAGCAAGCAGCATATGATATTAATGCCAAACAGATACAGGGTAAAACTTAGGATGCTGGATAGCGGTGCACTCAGATACAACTGTAATGACTTCATTAGTAATGCACGACTGGATTGATTAAGTAGTTGCCACTGTGTAAAGCCTTGTCTAAGGCTGATACTTGATATATTTTTTTGACCCGAGACAGATGCTCAATGATCTTGTCTCTTAAGTTTTAGCAATGCCTGTCATGTCAATACAAATTATCGAGCTGAACTGAAAGAAAGAAGATGTAGTTGCCACATGGATACCCTTTTTATATTGTTCTGTATATAAGAATTGCAGCTTCCCAAACTGGGTTTTTATATAACCTCTCAGAAGCGCAGTTTGAAATAGCTTATCTTCTTTTTTTTTCTTTCTTCCTTTTTTTCTTCCTTCCTCTTGCCATCATGATAAAAATGTACAGAACAACCATGTCCCAGGATTTCATCCTTTCCTACCACAATGGCAGCACATCCCACATGGTGATGACACAGCACAGAAATTCCACCACAGTGAGGTTACCTTTGCATTGCCTGGTACTGGTAACTGTGATGTGATGCGTCAGAAGATGTAACAGTTTTCTAGACAAAAGAGTCACAGGAGGATTCAAACAGTCTTTGAGGACCTGGATATCCGACTGAGATTAGAGTCTGGATGAGTCAGGGCAGTTGTGTGCAGAAGCCTTTCAGCTCTAGGATGAGGGTCTGACGGTGATCAGAATCTGGAAGAGGTTACCTCTTCCTGGAGGTTTTGATAGCTTATTTCAAATGGGCTTCAACTGGGGATCTGGAGCCTTTTGCTGGCAGGCTGATTATTAGAGATTGGGAAGCTGGCCCCAGTGCTGGTGGTGACTAGTGCAGTGCAGCCCTCCGTCCATCCATCCATCCATCCATCCATCCATGCATCCATCCACCCCAGGGCAGTCAGTAAGGACCGCAGGTGGGAAGTGGCAGTGCAGGTAACTTATACTTTAAGGGTACAGGTGTTTGACACAAAGGATGTTTTGTCTGGGGTCCTTCCACAGTGGAATGAAAAGATTCCTACCTTTTCCTCCCTTCTCTAAGTCCCTCTCCAGCCATGTGTCCTTCCTTACCCCAAACTCCTTCTGACGGTGCTTGGGCTGCGCCTCGTGTGTACGTTCACTGGCACTGTCGAGTGAGCTGGGGATTGCTAACCCCATTTTAGGGCAGGCTAACTGAGGCCGCCTGCAAATGGGAAGTGAGGCATAGCACTGTGAAATGATTTGCTAAAGGTTATCCAGCTGTGACGGAGAAGAGTGTGCTCTGCTTCTGCCGCAGAAGATGCCACAAAAGTGTAAATGTTAATAGTAATAACTTTCTCTACGTGTGTTTCTGCTTTGCAAAATGACGTCTCCACCAGGGGACTTGTTAATGTCAACGGCATTCAGTTTTCATGATCACCGCTTGAAGTGATCAGTCAGCTGTATGGATCTACAAATTGCTCCCTTGCAGCCAGCCTCTTAGTGTAACGCTCGGGCGACAGCCAGCTGTAAGGATCAGACTCAAAAAGATGCCTTTGATTTTCCTTTGATGTTTCTGAGCCAAGGAAGAATTTCACACGGCCACTGGGCGGTAGGTGACGATCCCTTCTGTTTGGGGGAAGCCAATTATAACGCGGCTGACCTGCCTTGACCTTAGGATTACTGGCAGGACATCTGGGACGTCCTTGCGAGGCAGAGCTGGCTCACCGCATGTCCTTACCCAGGGGCACAGACCCATTTGTTCGTCTGGATGCCGCAATCATTCAAATGGCGTGATTATAACGGAGGCTGCACAAATCGATCCTGGTCAGGCTCAGTGTATTTATTTGCTTGCACTTCGGCATCATTGCCAACACGTGAGGATAAAGCAGGGTTCTCCTTTAGGACTTAATGATAACAAGTGAGAACAACTTCCAAGGAGAACAGGGCCTAGTTTCTAATTCTCTCTTCCAGTTAACTTGCTCTCCCCTTTCCTTTTTTTTTTTTTTTTGTTCCCTTATTTGCCTCCTGCCCCAGATCTGAGAATCATAGAATTGTCCAGGTTGGAAGGACCTTTCAGATCATCGAGTCCAACCATCAACCTAACACTGACAAAACCATCACTAAACCATGTTCCTCAGCACCATGTCTACCTGTCTTGGAAATATCTCCAGGGATGGCAATCCACCCACTTCCTGGGCAGCCTGTGCCAATGTTTGTTAACCCTTTTGGTGTAGAAATATTTCCTAACGCCCAATCTAAACCTTCCCTGGCACAACTTGAGGATGTTTCCTCTTGTCATATCGCTTGTTACTTGGGAGAAGAGATGGATCCCCACCTCTCTACGCCATCCTTTCAGGTGGTTGTAGAGAGTGATGAGGTCTCCCTTCAGCCTCCTTCTCTCCAGGCTGAACACCCCCAGCTCCCTCAGCCGCTCCTGGCAGGACTTGTGCCCCAGAGCCCTCTAGACCAGTAGAAGCTTTTAAAGACTGGCAAAAAAGCACCAAGAGGAGGTTACTTGCCAGAAGGCTCCCTAGGGTGAGGCACACACTGGGAGGGAGGTGAATGCCCAAAAACCCGTCCCTGGAGGGGAGGCCAGTTGGTCCGTCAGAGAAGGAGAGCTGGAACTTTTCCTTTTTTAACCTCTGTTGAAACAAACTGGACGGAGATTGCTTTTTAATCGCGACTGCCGGCGGTGCTCTGGGCGGGTGCTTCGGCCGCTAAGTGCCGGACGGCCGTGGGGCCCGCTCACGCCGCCGGGGCGGAGGAGGGGGGAGTGGGATGCTCGTCCCCCCGCCCCGCCGCGGTGCCGTCCCGGCGCGGGGCGGACTACACGCCCCGTCATGCCGCCGGG